>CABEEJ010001372.1:5860-151393 GCA_901482245.1 Timema douglasi
CCCACCCCCCCCAACAATCTGTTCAATTAAGACGCGCTTAGTACCGTAAAAGAAACATTGAGTTGTTTTGTTCATACAATTGAAGAGCCACTTTTGAGGCAATGCATATATTATAAAAGTAATATCTTTTATAACTAATGAATAATGTATAGGGTGACCTGGCGGTCTAAGGGTAAGGTGTCAGACTTCTGTGCTGGCGGCCGGGGTTCAATCCTAGGTCCCGGCACAGATCTATCTGATTATCAAACCCTTCCTTCACCTCTGACAAGACATCTTGTGAATGTGGGGAATGCCCCCACCATGGTTCGGATTCCACGTTAAACTGTAGGTCCTCCATTTCATCTCACAATAACCCTACCATTACACATTATCGTAAGTACGTATAACCCGAACGGGTAGTAAGACGTGGTGCTAATAATAATAATAATAATAATAATAATAATTATTATTATTATTATTATATATAAATTATATTACAGTATTATTAACGCGTCTAATTTGGTAGGAAACTATTTTTCTTATCTAATTTAAAGTGATAATATTGTTCTGTCTCGTTTAATAACTAAGAGCTAGCGAGTTTTCATTAAAAAATATCAGTTAAGAATTTGTCACAACGATATTCTTGTCTATTCTGTGCCATATTTTGAACTGGGCAAAGTTTTTTTACTTCCAAGATACATTTAAGAAATAATTTAATTTTTGAAAACAGCAACAATGTGTTCCAGTTTTCAGTGCAATGCTCTTAATTTTGTTACAACATTTTTTCAAATATAAATGAATTTAGAGCAATTTATTGCCCTTATGTGAAATTATTAATATTGATTGGTTAAGATATTAGAATGATTATTCTTCAGAATATGGGAAACATTTAGGCAATGAATTTATAAGAACCCCCTTTTTCCATTAATGTTAAAAGGGTTTGGATGTAGAGGTTACATTTTTACTAAAAAAGAAAGCATATTTTCTTTATATTTAGTTCTTGCATTACAGATGGCAACGTAAATGTCGAAGAATAAGAAATATAAACGTTAATTTTACTGATAAAGTTTTCATCCAAATATCGCGTCATAATTTCATATTATTGAGGTGATATTTCAAAATAAAATAGTTGTTCAGAGTTAAAATAATTTAAACTTTAAAGTTATAACATAATTAAAAAAGGAAAGAATATTTTTTCAAATAAATGGGACATATTCTAGTCATTTTCTATTAATGATAGAAATAGTTGACATAGAAGAGAAATAATCATTATTTTACATGGTCACCTAAAATTTATAGAGATTTAGAAAAATAGGGATTTTATTTTTATCAACAATATATTTATTAAAATTCTATTGGTCAATATTTTGTAACAAAGAAAATGGGTGTAAAATTTATATTTACAATTAATTTCTAATATTTGTATGCTTTAATAATAAAATGCTGTAAATAAAATTTGAAATTAAAAATGGTATTTTATTTTTAGTCCATTGGTTGGTTACACAATTCATATAATAGGTCTACTCCACTCCAAGTGCTTGAAAGACCACTATACACAATCTGTATGTTGAATGACCTTTTGCTGACAATCTATAAGCTAGTAGATATATGTAGATACATTTAATTGCCATGAAATATGTTCTACACCCTTCAATTTTGGCAAAGAGTGGCATAGAAGATATGCGGAAGAACGAGCGGAATAAGAAGATGGAAGGAATCTCCATGGTGGAACGAAAAGGTAAAGGAAGCAGGGGATGCTGAGAACAAATTATTTAGAAAATGATTCACAAAAAGAACAAGAGAGACTGCAAATAGGTATAGAGAGAAAAAGTTAAATGCAAAGAAGTTAGTAAGAGAAGGGAGAAAAACATGAATGGAAGAGTGGGCAAAAGTGATACAGACTTATGTGATAAGTAACAAGAAATTATTGTATAGTCAAGTGAGCCAAAGGAGGAGGGAAAACGGGAAAGAGCTCCAAATGATTGATGTAAAAGGATGGATAATGAAGAGGGATGAGATGATAAAGAAGCTGTGAAAATAATATTTTGAGAAATTGTTGAACCCAGAGGGGGAAGGATTGTTACGGAAGGAAGAAGAGGAAGAGAAGGAATTGGATGGATAGATGGAGGAGGCAGTAGCATACCTAACATGGAAGGAGGTAGAAGAGGCCTTGGAAATTATGAGGAAGGGAAAGGCACCAGGAGTGTTGTAGCATTGTTTGCCACAAACTACCCGAAAACAATAACAGTCAACTCACCTATTTTACCAACTCCATCAGCAGTCGGCTCAGCTACTCGACACCACGAACGAACAACACGGCTAATCACAACATACTGAAGGCCACGCCTGTCCCAACATTTTGCAACGACCTTCCCGCAACAAAGATCTTCAACAAGGAAGAAGAAACACTCCACCTATGCTCAAGTCTGCCACCTAGAGGGTAGTAGAACATTCCACACCTCTCTATATTCTTTGGAAACCCCCCCCCTTACCTTCCATTCACTCCGTGTGCTGTGATCTGTGCTTTTTGTATATAAGTGTGACCGAGTGGGACAAGTGCCATTCTGGGACTGGCTTTGGAAGTAGCTTGTGCTAAGCTACGACTTCGGATAACACCATGTAAGATAAATTCCTTTTCGGCATTATGTTCATTTTTCAAAATTCTCTTTCGACTCTTAATCTTCGCATAAATCCCTAACTTTGATATTTGCGCGTATCATTGACTTTAAGGAGTGCGGACTTAAGCTTTTTTCTCTTAAATGGGCTAAAATGGGTATTAACGAACTCCAGAGAAAATACATTGTTTCAAGGATATATTTTTCTCACTTGTGATTGTTGTTAATATTGATTTACTGTAACGTTAAAACTTTGACCATGATGTTTGTTCTGAATTTTAGGTTTAAGTATTGGGCAACAGTAAAATATCTGGCGACATAAATATATTTTTTTGGTAATATATTTTTTTTTTGAGGGAGTTTAATTTATATTACTTCATGTTAAATGTTAGATGTTAGGTTTTGGCCTTTTGCTTACTAAAATATAATGTTATTAGATTCCATTTATTAAATTTGCTCTGTTCATATTTTTTGTTCTATCGTTCTTTCTTTAACTTAGAATAGTAGGCGCCATCAGTGCGTATGAGAAACTAATGATAGCCGCCATGACGACTAAATGTAGGGTAAATATTTGTTATTGTACTGGCGAGTCATTATGGGTTATCTGATTAACGTCAAATTGATCTTTCTGTAATTTGGGATATTGCACATTGTTCCCGTTTATGGGAAAGAAAGATAATGAACGACTGACAGGAAATAACTCAATATTTTTCATGTTGAACATTGACATTTATACTAAGGTTATTGTCAAGAGTTAGTTATTGTTTTTGGCTTAACCAAGTTTGATTAGCGAAGCTATCCGCTTATATGTTCTGCGACCTCCCTATGAGGCCATGACGCAAGGTTGCGTGTGTGTATTCTCTATCTCTTTTGAGGCTATTGCTTTAAATAAATTGTTATCCACATCTTGTTGAATATAAATAAAAATCTTGACTAATATGTTTATATTTTACCTTTTATCTACTCATCCTTAGGTAGGTCACTTCGACTAAAATATGTTGTCGTATAAACTTATTGTTAATGACATGGATTATTGATTTTGGGGGTGACCGCAGGGACGAGTCCCGAAATAGTTCTTGTTGCGTATGCTGAGCTCCAGTTAGGTTTAGCCCAATTTTACCTTACTTTTTACTCACTCAGCACACTCTAAATTTTTCTGCTAGCTCATTTTTTTTAATTTTTTTTTATTTGGACACGCCTAGTTAGGCGTAACGGTTCAGTGTATAAGCTCACAGTGGAAATGATAACGGCAGCAGGAGAAATGGGTCCACAGAGTTGTGGTATGGGGTAGTAAGGGCCACGTGGGGGAAAAAGAAAGTGCCAGAGGATTGGACAAAAGGTATTATATTACCAATATTCAAGAAAGGGGATAGGAAGAGGTGTGAACATATAGAAGCCCAACACTGATGTGTCAAGGCGTGAAAATGTACGAAACTATTATGGAAAAAAGAATGAGGCAAAGTGTGAAGGTAAGATGGAGAGAGGAACAACATGTGCTCAGAGAGAAGAGGTTGATGATAGATCTACTATTTTGAATTAGATCAGAAGTAACTTTTCCTGTGCACCCACTTCGGTGGCCGCATGGTATAAGGCGCAACTCTCACAGAAGACTAGACTGCGATGACAGGGAGATCGAGGTTCAATTTTCAGTCATGAGGGTTTTAAAAAATTGTTTTCACTCTCCCTCCACTCAAATGCGGGTACACTTCCCATAAATATAACCTTCAACCCAAATATATTAATATAATTAGTACATAAGCGTATAATTTGACAGGGTAGTAAGACAGTGCTAAATAAAATAAACAACTTTTTCTGCGATAATACCTTGGGTGAATTATTTTTTTTGGTTACGTCAACGCTTGGAAATATACTTCATATTAACTACATCAAGAATAGGAATTATAAATTTTGCGGTGAAAATTCTGATTCAGAAAAGAAAAATGGTGGAAAACTTTACAAAAAATTATATGCTCCAAGGCTGGTAAATGTTCAAAGCAAATCTTAAGTAACTCTGTCGATTTTATTGAAATAGTTGATAAAGAGGGCACCTGGAAATGGGCATTGAACCCAGGACCTTTGGATTAGTGCAACAATGAATGCGCTTTCTAGGCTTCGAGCCAGTGCCTTTTGTAATTTTCATAATAATATTTTAATCGTGGTTTGAACGGTACATAGTCCTTACCGAGAAAATTTATTTTAAAATTAGTACATGTTTATTTGGTGTATTTTTCAAACTCCAAAGTATTTTTGTTAAATGATATACGTAAAACATGTTTAAATTAACTGTCGGTATCGTACAAGGTGACTCGTCGATTTTTAAATAAAGAGGACTGTAAATATTCACACAATTCTCCACAAGAATCAGCAGATTGCTGGGCCCCGTGACGTCACTACAAGTGGAGTTGCCACATTTAATAACTTTGGCCCGTAACTAAAGACGGCCATGGCTATATACCACAACAAAGCATGGCTAGTCGGATTATTTCATATAGGCGAGACAAATTAAAAGAACGAAAATTTATATTTCCACAAGAATGTCATTATTGTCAATGTTAGGCCAGGTAAACATAGGCACTCTTCATTTAACCTAAAGAATAGCGAGCCTGGTCCCCTATAAGGTAGCTTTGGGGTAAGTAGATTTAAATAGTTATCTTTTATGTACGTGTGTAGGCCTACGTAAATTGATTATGGTAAATTGATCTAATTCAACTTTTATGGGCCCATATCTTTATTTTAGTGTTGTCTTGATATAATCAAAATAAATATGTATATATTTGTAAAACATACTTCATTACAATGTTTATTTTGTGAACACCCTAATTTTTACATCACCAGCCATCAGTGACTCCTCTGAGGTAGATGCTGTTAGATTATTTAAAATATTCTTCCATACACAGATACGGTTATACATACTGAGGGCGTTTTTAAATGCAAATAGTGCCCAGATTAAATCCCATTTTTGGGGAGGGGTGAGTTAGAAGGGGTGACGAGAGGAAAGAGGGTCGGGGGATCTATCTACGTTGGGTATTGATGAAATCATTCTCCAAAAATAGATAGCAAGGAATCCTTTTCGCATTGAACTCCTCTAGACGTAATTTAAATCTAATAAAACAAAACATTATTGTGCCTATAGGTTTGTATTTTATCCATTAGTCTTATAGCCTAGAGGCTGAGGAGGAATACAAACAAACAATAATAAATTACTAATACTTTAGAGTTTAGAGAAATGAAAGGGAAGGGGGTAGGTTGACCCCTAACCTACTCTTGGCATGACCCTAAAAGAGATTAAATATTTTGTCATCGTTTTGAGATATCAGTCCAACTATATATATTTTTTTTCATCTTAAATACAAATTTTAATCATGTTTATTTTTAAAAACCTCTTTAGTTAATTAATTCATATCGCAACGCAGTGATACATATCTATAAAACCAAACAAACAAAACCTGCCACGTTTCGCATAGCATGCACAAGATTTTATCGGCAAAGTGAAAAATACTATTATTTTCTCAGCACTTTCTTACAAATTTATGTAAAATATCCACCCGTGCAGGGGTCAAAAACAAGCCCAGTGGTTTACAGTAGCACTTAAATCTTTGTGTTGAACAAATATGATGATTCTTAGAAAAGTAATAATTAGTTGGAGTAAGATAAGAGTTAGTAGTTTAGATGTTGTATCCGGTCTGATAAACATTGAGTTGGCTACCGCGGTGCATTACTCTGGAATCATGGGAATAATGTAAAACGGGATTGAAAAGGTGTCAACAATGCATTGCGTGTAATAAACACTACTGTAGTTAATTACACAACATGACTAGGAGCGCAGAGCACTTAAGCATGTTGGTAAATACTAAATATGTTGAATTCTAATTTACGTACTCAGTGACATACTACCCGTCCTGGGATACTTTCATACTTAAACTAAGGGGGGTAGCTATGGGGAAGGTAGAAGATAGAGGAAGTCCATCCGCATTTCCGTGGAAGTGGAAATATATATAAGTAGGGGAACCACTTAAATACACACGGCAAAATTAAACCATGAACTTTCTTATCACCAACAAATCAGACAATACGAGACCGACACCTTTGTTCGCGTAATTAACAGGGCAAGCCACTCGTTGGTGTTTTTAAGTGTAAATTAAATATCGCTCTCTCTTGAGATGAATAAATCTAAGGTTAAATTCAATGTTTTGATTATTATTATTAATTATTATTATTATCACCACGTCTTACTACCCGTTAGGGCTATGCGCACTTACGCTAATGTGTAATGGTAGGGTGATTGTGAGATTAAATGGAGGACCTACAGTTTAACGTGGGATCCGAACCACGGTGGAGGCCTGGCATTCCACACATTCACAATATTTTGATGCCGGACGTCTTTGGTTAAAAACGTGTTTGAATTAAAATAAGATATATAATATCCTAAACTATATAGTTTATACTACTTATAATTAGAATAATAGTTAGTTAAAAAGTGTAAAACTATAACCTATTATATAATACAATTGGCTGGTTCAAAACAAGAAAAAATAAATTATAAGCTATTAATTTAAATAAATGAATGATATTTCAGTGGTACATTCAAAGCAGGAAAAACAGTTGTTTGACCCCTACTCCCACCCCCTCCTGGACCAATACGCAAAATAATGTAAATAAAAACCTAATTTATATGGAGTATAACTCGAATATAACTCACTAAAGATAGTTGATTACAGAGGCTACATTTTAAAATCAGGTTCATGACTTAATATTCAAAAGGTGATGTAGTTATGTTGAACTTCTATCTCTTCCGTCAAATTTAAATACTTAATTTGGCTTTAAAAACGTATTTTTTAACTAAACATATTCAATCCTTAAGGTTTAAAATACAAGCACCTGTTTAATAACACCAAGGGCCGTTTGCAAGAACTTGACTAAGTGGATGCTAAGTGGACACTAGAGTGTTTTGTCTTGCGTGATCATAGGTTAAAAGGTGTATCGATAGTGAGGTCGGAATCACACTATTGGTCCAATAGGCATTCACTAACGTTCTCGCATACCGCCCTTTATAACAGAATAAATGGTCACGTGGGCTAAGGCGTAGACATCGTCTGGCAAGGAGGTCTAGTCAAATTATGTACGCGTATATAAGGTTAGCCTAGGAGAGACAAAGCACAGTTAAAAATTTAAAAAAATCATATAATTAAAACTAAGGACATAACACAGTAAAAAAACAGAAGTGTACTATACTTTTTAAGCCAAAAATATATCATAGGAAGGGAAAACATTTAAATATGTTTTAAGGAGATTTTTTGAAATCACTATTTTTGGCCATCTCTCCTACATAGGTTATTAAGACGAAGCAGTATGGGTAGGAGAAATGGCTTATGGGAAATCACACGAGGAAAGATTAACAAATTCACTTAATACATCTAAGAATACATTTTTATTTATTTATTGACATACAAAAGTTATTTCACTAATTATAAAGAAATTAAAAAAATAAATTTAGAAAATTTCGCACTTAGCTAATGAAAGCTTTACGTTACAGAAAATTGTGTGAACTTCCTAAGATATGGTAGGTATAAGAAGGGGGAGAGGCAGCTTAAGTGGGGTATTGGGCTACAGTATGAAGCCATCTTTTGAATAATTGTTTCAAAGAGAAATAAGGGAATAAATACACAAGGAGGGGGGAATTATTGTTCATAAGGTAGTGCTGTGGTGGATGTCCCTATTAAAACTGCATGTAAGTTTAGTATTTTTGCTGCCGTAGCATCAAGCTGGTATGGCAACCGAGTGCATGCAGTTTTAATAGGTACATCCGCATTACACCACTCTATAAACAATAACTTACCCTCCTTTTGTTTCATTTACGCTTCATTCACTTCAAAAGTATTTAAAAAGTGATGCTCCTTTTCAGCATCTTCCTCCTTTCCCTCTCCCCATTCTTTAAGATTTTATTTCAAAATTCTTTAAGCCTTTTCTTTTCTTCCACACAAAGAACTCATCTGTTTGTATACAGAACAGGTGTAAATACAAAGTATGCGCGTCATCTCCCTTACCTATGATAATGACGCGGCATCTCTCCTACACACACTAGTCGGTCATCTCTCCTAAAACCGTAGGAGAGATGACGCACCCCATCTGATGACGCACCCCATCTCTCGCGACAAATGTGACTGGACGCGCCAGAAATTGGTTGTCGCTAACGGACACCGAACCTACTTGAAGTATAGAAACGCTTCATTTAATATCTTTAAAGAAAGCAGGCAAAGTAAAAATAATACAGGTATAGTAACAAAATTCATACACCCATCACGTCACCATTTGTAGTAAAAACACAAATATTCTATAAACGAGGCAACATAAAGTGACGGGAATTTACTACCATGTGCTACCAACGGCCCGTTTCAATCTGAACTGATAACTAACGCTGCGCTCTTAGCTGAATAACTAATAAGCAGGAACTAATGTGCGGCAACTCTGCTACCCGCGTCGTCTTCTAGGTTTACCTTATCGGGTGATTTCCCTTAATAGTTTTATACTCTCATTCCACGCAAATGTGCGTATATTTCCTATTATTTTTTACTTTCCTTATACCTGCCGTGATAATTGTAATTATTATTATACCGCGGAAGAGTAGTAAGATACAAGTGTAGTAAGACGCGGTGCTAAAAAAAATCATATGCGTATAGCCTGAACAGTTAGTATGATGCGGTGATTAAAAAATGTTAAAAGGTTATTTGGGAAAATACATATAATTATGTACAGATAAATGTCACCTTATCTCACATATATATGTTACCGTGAAAGTTGGAAACGTGACGATTGCCGGTAATCGACCGTGATTTCAGTGATTCACTGGTTTACACTGGCGGATATGGGAAATTAGTGTTAGTATCTAACAACCACCAGTGATTTCCGGAAGACGTTAAGTGCACCCTGTGGATTTTGGAAAAATACTGCAGTTACCTGGAAATCAATTATATTGAAACATTTCAATAATAGAAAAACATGAAAACTAGAAAAAGATGATAAGTAATAAGTAAATTAGATTAAACTGAACTATTTACCAAAAAACCGCGAATACAATTATTTGTATTGCTCTATTATTATTTAAATATCGTTCCTTTATTTTTGCATATTAAATATTTAAATTGGATAAAAAAATAAGCATATTCCTAACATATAATTTCACTAGCTAGATTTATACTTGTTAGAAAATAGTTTGGTATGGAAAATAATATATACAATAGAATCAAATGACTCATTATAGAGAAGTTGCAAATAATTATGAATAATTACACCACAAATGTCGTTACCCCCTAACAAAAAAAACTGATTACCAGAGTTTAAACTTATTTATTAAGTATTCATTTAAGAGTTTTTTCCATCTAATTATGTACTGAAATTGTTATGTTGAATAAAAAATTAGTTCACTTGTTCCAACAAGGCCGTGACACTTAGAATAACACCGGTCACCATGTTTTATTGCTGAGCTGCATTTTTCTGTTTCACACTTGGTAGTACAGTTGCAACGGTGATATTCCTGTCCTCCACCAATTGATTTCAAACACATCATTTAACGAGGGGAAATATCCTCTGATGAAACACCTTTCACGTCAAGAAGTTCTTCTTTACAGGCAACAAAATGATTTCTTGTGTACAGTTTATTAATAGTTCCGTGTGAATTTCCAATATGATTGAAATAGATCGTGTATTGCAAATACAACTTCCAGAATACTCAAAAGGATTGATCCTACCGCGATCAACGTCAGGTACAGGAACTGTGACTATCACCGATTAATACAGGAGGAAACTTTTTCTCCGAATTGCGTGACAGTTTATTAGCCTGTTTATTCAAACCCTCTTTGGTCTTTTTCCTATTTTTGTCGACATTTTTGTTTTTAATACACAATTGGCACGCAGCGGATGCGCCACAACCTTCATCTTTAGATATGCCACATATAGAATGAACTGGTCTTTTACATTGCAGAAAAAAGTGAGCTCTTGAGTATTCTTTTTCACAAACGACACATTCTTCGAGCTCTTCCTGTGTTCCACTACTTTTTGAAGGTTCTACAAAGACTGGAGTGGCATTTTCTCCTTCTTTTTATCCATTAGAATTCATAAATAATTTCACTTTCACGAACAAATACCTTACAAGCGCTCAAGGCTGGAGTAGAGAGAGATAGGAGGAAAAAAAACATCACTCACAACTTCACAATCAATTCCATCATTCATTAAGTGTGTTATAGACTAATCAAACATGTATTTTTTTTCAGATAATCATTCACAACCTCACAATCAATTTCATCTCTTCATTAAGTATATAGTTCCACACATTCACTGTTTTCACCCTCATTCCATGAGGATAAAGGCTAGCGACTGCTGCCTGTAACTCACAAAGCAATACAGCCCTTTCGCAGGTGACCTAGCTTGACGCTTCCGTCAAGGTGGACATCCTGAGTCGGGCTACAAACAATCTCAAAACATGTATTATGTACAATTAAATCCAAGGTACCAAGTCATGTAATGTTAAGATCATGCAACGAGGATAAGGGGCTGTGACAACAACCTGTAACTCGCATAACAAATCAGCCAAATCTTTCTCTACTTGTCAATGACTCTATTGGCAAGGGGGGAGGTAAAGGCAACAAGGGAAACCCATGATGATTACTCTTGGACATTGCTCTGGTTTAGTAGGACGAGGCTGAGGCTTCGGTTTATTTATGATGAAATGTAAGCATAAATGCGGTTTAGGCATTAATATTTATCTAGCTGTAACTTCTTCAAAATTCTATTATTTTTACGGCAATATTATTTCGGGTTGAATTTCAAACATGTTAAATCTTTGATCAAACTAAATGCAAAATACTTCAGTTAGCTTTTTATTGAATTTTAAATAATTAACTAACATATAGAATATAAGTTATGATACTGAATTTCTGAATAGCGCTAGTGGAGCGATAGATGGACAAACGTTAGATCATTATTTTGGTTAAGTATTTTTCTTTGTCCAGGTTAATGTTAGGTATCATATTATATGTTGTTGATATCATCTACATTTTAATATAAAGTATGACAGGCTAGTTTAACGTAAATTGTTCTTATATGATAAGTTTGAAGTTTATGACCAATATTCTGAATAACTGTATTAAATTATTACGAGTTAACAAATGAATGTAAGAAATATTTGGGGAATATGTATCTCGAGAAACTTTTGAGTAATTATGTATGAGAATATCAAGTAATAAATAGCAAATTATTTATTGTTTTCATGTGATATACATAAAGTATTATTAGTATCAAATTAATGGCTTTTCTAAATTATTTTATTTTACCATTTTGTTAGGTTACAATGGGCGTAGAATTATTATATATTAATAATTGTTTTTAGGCTTATTATATCAAATAATATTTATCTATTGAATTCATATATATATATAAACAATTTAATGGATTTCTCAACTTTATTTAATACTTTAGCTATAGGATTTACCCTTAGGTTTTATAACTTATCATTATTTAATTACTTTACTTTCTGGGTAACACTGAATATTATTTAAATGATCTGAGGCCGACCCTCTGGGATTTTTTCCACAACTGTATTGGGTTGCGTGCCCGTGGGTACTCTTGATGTACTCAGATGCTTATTATTACTCAAGCTGCTCACTCCTATTGCCCTGTTCTTATTTTATTGTATACTTTGGACCCTATTTGATAGGTTGCGTCTAAAAAAAAGGGTTCAAATATATAAATTTAAGGTATAAAATGTTAACATACAATCTAATACAAGTATAAAATAAATATTAATGACATACTAATCTAATTATTATTTAATATAATTATATAATCAAATTATGATCTTAAACCTAATGATTAATTTCTTGACATTATTTAGCCTCTTAAATTGTGAAATTTTTACCCTTTGAAGTATCTGGGCTAATTTTTATGATTATTAAATTAAATTTGGTATATATTAAAGTGTTGATTTGATTTCTTAGATTACATTTTACTCTCCTCCCATTGGTTGGGACTGTTATAGTATATAATAGGGTATTTTTTATTATGACCCAATGATTTCTAGTACTTAAAAAAATATAATGGAAATATTCACAGTAAGAAGTGTAGCATTAATAAATATAGAATATTAATAATGAAAACGATTACTTAGTGCTGATTATATCTACTATACAATATTAAAATTTTATTCGTGGGAACTTCTTCACGCTCGCCTTTAGTGTTAACATTATGGACACGCATGTGTGGTGCCCGTTGTTAATAAAAGAAAAGAAGGGGTCATCATTCCCAAAAGCAGAACCGTTGTGATCTCACTCACATGTGTGAGGTGATGGACCATGACCATCCGTGTCCCAGATATCACCTCTGTCCACAGAATTCATCACTCTATCCAGTTCTACTACTTTTTCCACTAAATACTAGCAGTGAGCCTACATGCTAACCTACCTAATAATTTCTATAAGTAATTAATTTCCCTTCACAAATAAATTTCTCACTAGTAATGATTAATATCTCTACAAATCATTCATCTTTTAACCAAGTATTCATATCTCCACAAAGTATTCACCTCTCAACAAAGCATTCATGCTTTGATCAATCATTCATCTATTTAGTTTGCATCTAGCTTTCCGACACTTTTATCGTTATTTATTTGACATCCCCTTATCCATGAGCTCACATGGATTCTATAAATAGAGGAACGGAAAACTCACTCTAGCTATATGACCAAACTGATTTAAAATAATGATATTTTCAAAGACTACTTTGCCAATTTTAACTCTAGGTTATTATATAAGGTGACGTTTCAGCCCCCACAAATGAACTTTATATGAAATGCAAGCAGCCAGTAATCCATGCTCTGGTAAGCAACTCAAGTGAGACGCTGGCTAACCAGGTGAGTCCTGACCCATTCCCTTCACCCCCAGTAACCAGGTTAGTGGCAAGCCCCTTTGCGAGACATTTCTCATACACACGTTACGGGTCAATCTATCATTTAACTGGGACTAAGGTCAAGCTGTACACTATTTTTATTTTGTGTACCCTACTTTACTACTAGTGTCGGCTATACTTGTGTGTGTCGTCTAGTTTGGTCTGGTTTACCGGTGTCGGGGTGATTGACACTTTTATACACAAATGTGGCTACTTTTTATCTAAGCTCTACCTCCCTCATGCCTACTTCATTAGTCTAATTAGACACGGATGAATTGTACAGTACATGGAATAATAAATGACGCATCAAAAATATTACTGAGATAGAAGATGAAGAAGGTACAATTTACAGGAAAATATGAAGATAGAGTAGGAATGCATTTAGGAAAAAATTAACTCAATACACTCATCTTGTATTTTGATCCCTGATATCCACGTCACCAGCCAATCAGACCATACGTGATTGATGTCCTAGTCCATGTGTCCATCGGTGCCCATCATTGTTGGTTTGACCAAATATAGACCTTTTTGACATCTAAGGTAAGAGCGTGTTTTAAAAACAGATTTAGAGCCCACTTCGCTGGACACATGGTCTAAGACAGCGGTCAGCAATCTATGGCCCGTTGGTCAGTTCCGGCCCACCGACTGATTTTTATCTGCCTTTTAAAATATTTTTCAAACAAACCATTGTGTTCATAAAAATAAACTAATAAAAACTAATTACTATATGAGAAATTTAAAATTGACATTTTTTGCTCGATAATTTTTCCATCCTTTCCCACCGGATTTTGTTTCCAACCCATACGCCCTAAAATATTATAAAGGTTGCTAGCCTTTAGTCTAAGGCACCCCTCTCGCAATAAATCAGACTGACGATGATGGGGAGATTGGGGTTGGAATCCCGGTTGGGTATACTGAGAGTGGTCATTCCTAAATAGTTTTCCACTCCGCCATTACAAAAATGCAGCTACATTTATTCTATAACTCTACCTTTACCATCTATTTTCCATTAACGTTGTTACCTGAACGGGTACTAAGACGAGTTACGAACAAAGTTTATATTTTGAGAGTTTAAATCTGTTATTTTAATATTTCGTTCATTCCACGTACCCATCGATGCAGATAGCAATTTTTTTATATATTCGGGATTTATTTGATATAATCGACTATAACAGTAAATCCTAGATGTTAATGCTAATACTCCAACATAAAATAGTATTATGGGTATAAATGTTGAGGTATGTTCTTTTATTATGTCACGCTCTCAATACTTTAAAGGATTTCGCAACATGAAGTTCCTTATCGTCTTCACGTTTCTCTACTAAAAGAGTTAGTTTGATTATATTTACTTTTACGATTGCGGTTCTATGGTAAATATTCTTCCAGTTTATTAATCCACATCAATTAGTTGTCTCTGAAATGTAAAAAAAGAAGATAAAAAGACTTCACCGCTTCACTGATTTCTAAATAGTATCGTTTAGTACGTATTTTAAATTTTCTCATAATGTCATCATTAGTGATCATTATTGCTGTAAAATGAATCAGAAAACGAATTATTTAAACAAGTTACAGTTGGGTCTAAGTTGTAGGTTTCTGGAATATTAAGGTCTGTGTGTATTCTAAACAAGCAAAAATTAAAATATTACTATACATTCTATTTCGTTTTCGTGAAATTATTTTAAAAATAAATGGTATGGCACAATCGTACACAGTCTCTCATATTAATAACTATTATAGATTGGAAATAAATTTTTAGTAAACTAGACTTAAGAATGTCACTCTTAAAAAAATAAGCATATCGTCATGTTAATCACAATAAACACTATTCAAATATAAATTTCAAACATAATTGTTTACAGCATTATAACATATAAATTAAAAAAAATCAGTTATATATAAATTATCCTGAAATTATTTAAATATTTATATAAATATAAAATATAATACAAACGTATGGATATAAAAACAATAAATAATAAATATAAAAACCAATTCTTATTTACTATGAAAACCAATGCCAAAGTAGGCCTACCCATTTTGAACTGAATCTTAAAAACTATTTTTGAAATACTAAACATGTTCTAGATCCAGATACCCATTTTGAACTAACTCCTCATAACAGTTTTTAAAATATTGCTAATTTTTTAAATATTGGTAATCACTAAACTGTCCTTAAACGATTAAAAAAACACTAAAACCACGTTTACAGTGTTATTTAGAAGGCCAAACATTTCATAGATGTCAATTTCAAACGAAATGGATAATTATTTTCAAAAAATTTCACTTGGTGTCTTTAATTTTACGTTAGTTATATTAAGGAAATGACAATATTATAAAATCAACCTTTTGTTAAATTTAAATTATGAAATTAATTAGACTATTTTAAAAGTGAAAAAAATAAATATAACTCCATGGCGTCAACCCGCAAGTGAGTTGTACCGTCCGAGCAGACATCGCGCGTTGGCAAAGATAGTGTCAACATTGGTGGATATAGCGTATCATGTGGTCAGTACAACATATCCTATATCCATTAATCTCGGTTTTCTATACCAGAGCTGCTACTTCTTTATTCAAGTAGCTCATTTGTCCTGACGAAGCTGAGTTTGACCCCTGTCCAGAGACACTGCTACACAGAAATATGTTGGAAGCAATAGGGATCAAACCCGGGACCTCTGGATCTGTAGCCAGGAATTCTGACCACTAGACAAAAAATATTAATGTTTGTGTTTGTGATCAACAGTTGTTAGTGAGTATAAGGTTTTAAGTGCGTTTTATCTAAGGAAACAACAAAAAGTGTCTTGTTTTATTAAATGACTACTATTTTTTTATTAGATTTATCTTAATTAAATATGGTTTGAGAAATAATAAATTCAATTTTAATTCTTTTAGTACAGTGCTGACCAACAGTCTTGAGACCTATGACAGGCCAGCACTGAAAAGTACACAAGTGCCTTACAAATAATAATAATAATAATAATAATAATAATAATAATAATAATAATTATTATTATTATTATTATTATAATAGTTATAATAATAATAATTATTATTATTATTATTATAGTTATAATGGTAATACTCTCTCCTATTATCCTAGAATCTGAAGCGTTAAGCTCACTATACCCAAATTGACAGTGACGTGGAGATAGAGGTTCGAATCTCAGTCGAATGCACTACATTAAAAATAGCATTTCTCATTCCTACCTATTGAGTTAAGTTATTTATGTAAGGCCTTGTATTAAATTGTAATTACATTAATAATAACTTGCAAGTCAAGCCCACACAGCTCTGATAAGATTGCATCTACGTTTTTTAAAGCGTAAATTGTGAAATAGCACAATTTTCTAATTAGTACACGTTTTTGTAAATTTCTTCATAATTGGATATTGCACATTACTTAACTCTATGAATATAAAGGCATCTTATATAATATATAAAAAAGAAAGTAAATTAATATTAGGCCAACAAATAGAAATGCATCCCCTGATAGCCAAATACATCTTAACATTTCAAATTTCTCAGTGTGAATTTGGGAAAAGAGGGTGGAGATTTTAAAATTTCCAAATCCAAGAGGAACACCTATTTATCAGTGTGATAGAAAACTGAAATTTGGCAGGATGGTAAAGGGACCACTCCAAATAACTAAAATACAGTGAAACCTCAATTTATTCCTTTCGTTGAGGTTCTGAATAAATACATTTGGATACGGGAAATCGATAAATGCGATAGCCTATGTAATAAAACTATCAGATATACCTAAATGTATTCACTATTCATTTTTTAAAAAAAGTTCATAAATAATGTTATTGTTTCCTCTATCAAGTCTACTTCACATTATTTCTTTAAAAAAAAAGAGACATTAATCCTCATTTGTTTAGTAGAACCTTTCCTTTTAAAATATAACAATAAACTTTCAATATTAACTATGTTTGCTTGGTCTCTTTAGGTGATATCGTGACCATACACAAACCCTCTCATGGTCTCAAATGCATTAGATGTTTCCAAAAAGCTCGGCACTGGTTCAGGTTCAGCTTCATCGTCATTCCTCACCACCCAACACCTTGCCCCTCCTCCAAGCAATTTACAATTACTAACTCACCGCACATTTCTTCCACACACAACACACCACACGTTGCGAGCTCTTGGTCCACAAACACGTACGCATCAAAGTTCACGCCAGTGGTGATTTTCTCAGTCAAACCCATTCTTCAACTTGCATGCCGTCATCATCACCTCTTCCTTCAATTTCTGTCACGTTTGACCATTCATCTTTCATCACGTGGCCACATTTTACTAAACAGTTATGTATTGTAAACTATGTCACTTGTTGACATGCCGGAACAATAAAGTGAATGGCATGCATGATATCTATCTTGAGTTGAACCCCTTTCACTGTGTCCATCAAACATACAGCCCTCTGCACTAACTGCTTCCTGTAAACCGGCTTGAAACACTTGATCACACCCAAATCAAGAGGGTGTATGACACAGGTGCAGGCAAGGGGGTAAAAACCACCTTAACATTCCTTAAAAAGGATTTGTCTGGAGAATGAGCAGCACAGTTGTCTACAAATAGAAGGATTTACCATCTCTGTGCACTGAATGATGTATTATGTGGGATGGAAGGATACGCAAGAAAAGGTAAGTGTTTTTGCAGTTTTTATGGCAAAACTATTTTGGCTAAAATTTTTTAAAAAAATTGCTCCGGTACAAATATAGTGTAATTTTCTTCACATGTTGAGATCAACAGTCCCCGAATATCCATCATGAGCATAGCGGAATTAGACCAGAAACTTTTTAAATAAAAAGAAAAAGTTGTCATTATATTCCATTACACACTTGACAGATATTAAAGAAATTTTGAGGTCATCTTGTAAAGAAAATTAACCTCCATGTTTGTTCTGGGGCAACGTTTTATTTATTTTAGCCAGAAAAAATGTTTTGCCATAAAAACTGTACAAACATTGACTTTTTCTCAAATCCCCTTCCATTCCACATTAAGATCACCCAGAAATCCTTTTCAAATCTGTGACTTCATCCACGCTTTCGAGTTGGAATAATAGGTCACAAGTAGCTTCTATATTAAAAAAAACCGTTGTTTCACGAACTTTCCAATAACGATGGGCACTCGTTTGTCTGAATGATCGATGTTTGTGCATGGTAGTACTATCAGTCACTCCCTCGATCTTTTTTACTCCATGGCCATCGAGTCTTCACAGGGCTGAACGGAAGATACTATTAGCTGTCAACAATCTATGGATGTGGGCATCGCTTAGTGGCTTTACCTTCTCAGTTGCCAAGACGATGGTCATCCACTTTCATAGATTACGTGGAATACAGCCAGCCCCCAATATTTTAATGAACCACGTTGTTTTATCAGTCTTGGAGAGCGTAAGGTTTCTTGGACTTCTATTTGATTTTAAATTAACTTGGATTCCCCCCATCAAGGACCTGAAAGCGAAGTGTATTAAAGCACTGAATTTACTTAAAGTAGTTAGCGGTCGGTCTTGAGGTGCTGATATAGAAACCTTGATGCGCCTCTATGGAGCTTTGGTGAGATCAAAACTTGATTACGGCAGCTTTGTTTATGGCTAACCTAGACCCTTGGCGTTAAAGATGCTAGATAGTGTCCATCATGCTGGCATTCGACTGTTTACTGGTGCCTTTCGTACCAGTCCAGTCATCAACCTCTGTGCCAACGCTGGTGAGCCCCCTCTTTCTTACCGGTGGTCCTATCTTCTGTCATCTTATGTTTCGAAACTACATTGTATGCCAGAGCATGTTGCCTACCGTCTTGGGATTCATCCCCCTAACCATGTCTTGTATGAAACCAAATGGCGTAGTACAAGGCCAGTTGGGATCAGGATGCTATCGGTTTTCGACACGTGTGGGATAGTCCTGCCAAAGGCTACCCCCACATCCCCAGGTCAAGTTTCTCCCTGGAAGATACGCCTACCTCAATGCCATTTTGACCTTACCTAGTTCCCTAAAGCGACCACCCCATACTTTGTATACGAGAGGACCTTTAATGAGCTCCTCGCAACCCACTTTCGGGGTTTTAAATGCATTTACAAGGATGGCTCAAAATGCGGGGCCTCCGTGGGATCCGCCTTTGTTGTGGAAGGATCCAATTTTAAATTTTCTTTACCTGGTGAATCCAGTGTTTTTACAGCTGAACCATATGCATTTTTAAATCGTTATGTTTTGTTTATCATAAGTGTCACCGTTTTGTTCTTATCTGCGCGGATTCCATGAGTGCTCTGTTGGCATTGTCCACTCTCTACTCCTGGAATCCCCTCGTGCAGATTATACATGAACAAATTTTAAAAATTGATTCATTAAGCACTCGGCTCACCTTTTGCTGGATTCCTGGTCACGCCGGTCTTTCAGGAAATGAACTGGTGGACCAGGCGGCCAAGGAGGCGAGTCCGGGTGTCATGTTTTTAGATCTAAAGGGCTATGTTCGGCGTGGGGTCTTACGCACTTGGCACGAACAGTGGGTTTCGACCCCTGCTCAGAACAAGCTGCGGTCCATCAGGGATGGTGTGTCACGGTGGCCCTCTTCTATACGAAAGTATAGAAGAGAGGAGGTCATCGTGACAAGACTCCGCGTCGGACACACATCATTGACCCATGGGTTTTTATTGAGAGGGGACCCACCCCCAATGTGTGAGTTTTGCGATACTCCTCTTAGTGTGTATCACATTTTGGTGGAGTGTCGTAAATATGTCCCTATCCACCTGGCTCTTGATTTTAAAGGGGGTATATGTTTTTTATTACGTGATAGCGTGGCTGGAGTTATTTGTTTACCCCGCTTTATAAACCAGGCGGATCTTTTTAATGCCATTTGAGTCATTTTTATAAAGTGGCTCATTTAGATTTTATCTCATATTGAGATCTTTTTAACATTCTTTGATATTTTTGTTTTGACGTTTTAACAGTTTTGGTACAATTTAACATGTTTGTTTGGTCTTTTTGACGTATTATTATTTTACCATGTTGTGTCATTTTAACGTGTTATATTTTAATATGTTTGTTTTGTCATTTTATTGGTGTGATACACCTGTGGTTTTTTTAAGCAATTGTATCACTTAATTTATACTAATAGCCCATTTTAGAACTCCTATGGAGTATCTCAGATGGGTATTTTATCGCTTTTTTATCTATTATTTTATATATATACCATTTACTATTTTGTATATTGTATATTTACCTGCATATTCTGCAGGTGAATTATTAAGTGTCTCCCCTAAGGGGATTTCATTATTTTTTTAAAATATCTTTCAAGGCCCTAATGATCTCAATGTGTCGATGGGCCTTTAAACCATAATAATAATAATAATAATAATAATAATAATAATAATAATACTCCATGACAGGTCTCTTCTTTTAATACCAACGTTCGGTCTGGTAATCAATTTAAAAATATACGCATTTTACCTGCATTATAGATGTCCCGAGCCTCATGTCCCTCCAGCAGTTTCGAAGGCCTTTCTTGGTGTCAACAGCAGCACTCCCCAGCCATTTATTAAATACCAGACCATGGCATTGCTTGAAGCGAGAGATCCAACCGTTTGAAGCTAAAAAAGTTCTCAATCCCCATTGTTGCACTATTTTTAGGGATTTCTCACACCGAGTGCTCCCATCAACAGAAATGCTTGTTGCTCTGGCCTGCTAGTATCAGTTGAAGATGACATTTTTCAGCTCACTGTAAGTTGACACTTTTCCTGTATTCCTCTCCTTTGCTAATGCACCACAGTTATCAGCCTGCTCTCTGATATCCTTTTCTTAGAAATAATTTGTTTAAAGTAGATGATGGACAGCCTAGACGCTTGGATATCAACATTTGTACGTGTCTCTTAGAAAAACAATCAATCATGGATTAAAATCCTTAGGGATTAAAAATTCTAACAGATAGAGATACGGGAAAATTATAAATTGAGGAATGATTTATGTGTATAACTATAAGATCCTGAAAACTAGATTTTAAAATGGTACTTCAGGAAAAAGGGTAAAAAAGTATTGGGGTGGAAGGGAGGGTTTTTATAAGCTAAACGCTATTATTAAGTGAGGTATAAAATTGAAATTTGCTACGACTGTTGAGGTATAACTCTAATAAGTGTTAAATATTTATATTTATAAAAGGGCTCTGGGAAAATAGAGAACTTTGTAATGTCCCACAACTAATAGAAACAACTATATTTAAATATGGCAGAAAAACAAAAATTTGGCAGGCAGGTAAAGAGGCCACTTTAAATAACTTTAACTGACTAAAAATTCTAAATTTTAAATTTGAGCTCCAGGAAATGAGGGGAGGAGCGTACAAAAAGAAAAAAAAAATATGTGTGATAAAAAATTTAAATTCTGCAGGCAGAAGTACAACTCCATATAATCAACTAATTATTAAAGCTGGACATTTATAAGTAGTTGGAGTTGGATAAAGGGGTGCTGGTTTAAAATGTCCAAAACAATTGAAACAATTACTTCTCTATGTGATATAAAACTGAAATTTAGCAAGCAAGTACCACTCTAAATAACCATAAAAGTCTTAAGATCTTAAATTTTAAAATGGTGCCTTAAAAACTAAGGAGAAAGATGGAAGGGGTGGTAAATAAAAAACTATTAAGGGATGCTTGGATTGAAATTACCTAGGAATATAAAGTAATCACTCGAGATATCCAAATAAATATCAAATAGATAATACATATAAAGAAGGGCTGTGAAATAGAGGGTTTAAAAATCTCTTAAACTAAAAGACTAAACTAATTCTAAGTGTGTTAGAAGGTTGAAATTAATCAAGTGGGTACAAGCACCACTCCAAACATCCATAAGGATCTGAACATTTTAAAATTTCAAAATGAAGGTGTAGTTAACGGAGAAGGGACTTCAAAATGTACTGTAAAAATCTGGTAATAAAACACTTTTCAGCGTAGTAGAAAATTTAAATTGGGCTTTTAGGTTAATAAACTCTTCCGTTAGCCGAATAATGCTTGAACATAATTTGTAATATTGAAATTAAATCCATGGAAATGAAAGAGCTAGAAATAGATTTGACTAATATAGAACACTAATTTTCAGTGTGGTTAAACATTTATATTTGGCAGGCATGTAAATAAACCCAGGTTAGATAAGCAAATAAATCTTAAACTTTCAAAATGGGAATGTGAGAATTTTAAAATGGTGTGGGGGATGTAGCATAGTAAAAGAAGTTCCCCACGTTTCCATAAAAGAAGGAGGGAAAGTTTGGAATTTAAAAATAGGGGGCTGGATAGGGAAGGGGTGGGAGCTCAAAATGTCCTAAAATGATAAGAAAAAACCTGTTCCACATTGTATAAATGTTTGGTTCTGTTTAGTAGATGCAAAAATCTAAAAATAAATGATTTCACAAACTAAAGATTATCTTGAAGGTGACGATTACAAAGCTAAACATTATAGGGTTATTTAGTACTTATATAGGAGCGATATACAGTGGCACAGGAATGGAGGGTACGAGGGTAGATTTTACCCCCATCCAAAAATTGAGGGTGTAAAAAGTATCATTTTTACGCCCTCAAAATAATATAATAAAACTTTTAGATAATGTGAAGATCTTGTTGAGGCAAGATACAAAATTCAGACTAATGTAAAATAATAAAAATAAAATGTGCTTGGAGCACACTTTGAAAACATGTTGAAAGCTCTGATAGCGATACCAGCTACATAAGCTACTGCAGAAAGAAGTTTTACAATACGTGTACGAATAAAAAAACTCTCTTCGCTCCACGATGAGGCGACGCAGACTAAATCACCTGTGTATGCTTAATTTATACCCTGAGAGGCTCAACAAACTTGAGATTGCAAAACAAGTTAGTGGTTTTATAGCTACTATAGCTAGCGAATATAGGGCAAAGGTTTATGAAAACCTACTTTAAGTTTTCAGTATTTCAAAATTATTTGTTGAGCTGCATCATATATAATTTTTCTTAATTAGTTCTGTGTGTATTCATTCTAATGTTTGGCATGACTCAAATAATTCAGAAACATGCATGATGGGACCGTTAAATACAGATATCTCTAATTATATGCTTTTTTGATTAAAAATGATAAAAAAACAATAATGCATAGTTGGCTGTAGTTTCGCAGTCACCTGCACAGTGGTGGCGTGGTTTTGTGCGCACATTCCAGTGAGGACAAATATCTTTACTGTAGAGTTTGGTGTTGGAGGGGGGAGGGAGAGGGTTGATAACATTGGCGATTCATGGGCATAAGTTAAACAATCCTTTATGAAGGGAGTTTTGAAAAATATTTGACCTGAAATTTCTGATTCTCATGATTTTTCTCCTGAACATGATCTTTCCAATTCAAGACATTAAAACGTTGACAAAGCGATATGTTGGATTTGAGGACGTAGAACCAGGCAAGTGTGGATGAATTGCTCCAATCACGCTCAACAGAACTCACCAATGAAGAGCTTCTAGAAATGGAGAACAGCATGAAGGATTAAAAGGAAGAGCCCTGTGTTGTTGAGCTTATCGAACATCTCCGACAAAAGGAATTGCTGCACGAGTAAAAGTTCCAAAGTTTCCAGAAAGATTGAGTTCTTTGGCTTGATACAAATAACTATATAGAGAGGGGAAGAATACTGTCCGTCAGCTGAGTCTTGACTATTTCATCAAAAATGTTAAAAATCTTCAGTCTAATGACCTAGATCATTCAGGACAGAAAGAGCTGTCGGGTAAGAGCCTTCAAGAGAGCAGGACCTTACCATCCCAGAGCCTTCCAGAGAGCAGAGGCTTACAGTCCAAGGACCTTCAAGAGAGCAAGAGCGTACAGTCCCAGGGCCTTCAATAGAGCAAGAGCCTACTGCCCAAGCGTCGTCAAGAGAGCAAGTGCTTACCGTCCCAGAGCCTTAAAAAGAGCAAGAGCCCGCCATCCAAGGGCTGTCAAGAGAGCAAGAGCCTATCGTCCAAGGGCTGTCAAGAGAGCAAGAGCCCAACATCCAAGGGCCGTCAAGAGAGCAAGAAAGTGATAATCCAGATTTGCCAGATCCTATTAATTTAACAGTGTTTGAAGATTAAAATTAGGCCTAAATGTAAATGTATTAATTAGATAAAATTATTAAAAATTTCGTTTGTGTACAAATTTCAGGCGATTGAAGATTTACAATAGTTGTAGGCTAGCCTATAGTATTGTACTATTTATATAAATTAATAAAAATTGCATTCATTTACAATTTTTAGGTATTTATATACTATTTTCATTTGGAGTAATCCCTATCTCACCCACGTTAAAATCAATTTCCTTTACGCGTTTTCGTGTTACACGATTATTTATCAGAACCATTGATTTGCGTAGTGCGAGGGACAGCTGTATTACATTTCCCTGGCCTTTCATAAATCTCAAAAATATGATCCCTTGTAAAAGTAAATTATTATTTTTACCTCCCCACCCAAAAAAAATACTTTCCTGCGCCACTGGTGACATAATACTTAAAATAAATAAATTCTGATGACATAGCTCTATGAACCATTATGCTTTGGGAACCCATAATCCTCACTATTCAATATGTTTCTGAAGCAGAGTATATTATTTAATTTATGCTCTTTGGTGAACTGTGGTGCTCTTTTATACAACATATTTATGTAACAATGTATATGAATTGTTTAATTTGTCTCATGATCGTGCTTAGGTAAAGATTGCGTTTCCAGTTGTGTTCGTTAGTGCGAAAAATTTGTGCCTGGGTAATATTTTATTTTAAAGATATAATTTATTTTATTTTTGCAATAAGCGGATTAGAAATGTCGTAATTATTTTGGTATTGTACAAGAAGGAACCATCAAAATGTTGGCAGCTGGATGTTGCAGTTGAACGTCCTAATTCCTAATTTGATATAGTTTTGAGGCGGCTTACCCGTGCAGAGAACGCGTCAAAATGCTTGTAGACTTATAAAACTGATTATACTGTACTCAATGCAAAAAGTTCAAAAAATATATACATATAATAATATTTGGGAAATATGTCTCTAATTGATTTCTTACATCTCATAATAACATTTTTCATTCAAATAGTAAAATATAATTTCTTTAAATTGCTTAGAATTTGTTCAAATAAATATCACAAATTATTATTATAACGCCAACACACATTTTTTACAAACCAACAATTTCTTGAATTCTAACTTTTAATAGAATATATCATTTAAGGGGTTTTAATGTACCCAAATATCACTAAGATTATAATTGCAAAAGCCCACTAACCCAGGATCAACTAACAAATTACTTTTCTATCCCCGTTCCAGTACCAAGCAGTGCCAGCTATTTTTGGACCAAACCCTATTACATTTACCTCATTTCAAAACCACAAAATGAGAGTGCACCTTAAATAATATCAATTATAATGAAGATTAAAACGTTAATTTTTTTCCGTGGTTTCATGTGAGCTTAGTTTTACGATGTTGTGAAACAAGAACCGCCGTAATTATATTAAAATGAAGAGGTCATCCTAGTACCTCTATACTTCCCAAGAAACAAGTGAGAAGGCCGTGTGGGAAGTGGGTACCACTCTATTCCTACCTCGTTAGGACCATATTTTATTCACCGCGCCAATATGGCGTGTCTTATTTCAGGTTGAGTGTCGGGAGGAATACCTATCGTGGAAAGTTCTAAGTAGTGATTATAACTAGAATCTATGTCATGCTTTCCGTGCAACTAGATCGTGTATTACATAAACAACAAAAATAAAATTAAGTAGGTCACAATGGAAATACAGTATATCTTATATATTGTTATTAAAAAATTGTTTGAATAATTCTTAAATCAAAACATATCAATAGTTATGGTTAATAGAAACACTAGCAGGATTTGCTCTTTTCTTTTCTTCAAACAGGAAGAAAAAAATCATTAAGTTAAAAATATATAATCAACACTTTAAAATTCCAGCTTCGATGTGTACATGTTTGTGTACAGGGGCTAAACAATTTTTTTAATTTCAACCCTCTGTATGAAATAGATATCGCACAATACTCATGATAGACAGAAAGACAGACTCTTCATCTCACTAATATGGATAGAAGAAGATAATTGGTTATCTTGATAAATATTGTAACTCTTTTGATTTTATAAATCGTATAAAGATCAACAACAAAGTTAAAATTCTATTTTCATAGACAGGGAATTTTAGAGAAAAAAAGTTTTTTTTGCGGGCAACATTAATAATAATTTTACTATTAGTGCTATTTACAGTTATTGATAATATCTATCAAAAGTGACAGTTGTATATCCCATGACTTGATGTATAAATACGTGAAAATGGATTTCTTGTAACTCTTCTAGCAGTCAGATAGGCTCTTCCTATAAAAATGGGACTATAAGGTAGTAATTACATATTGGCATACACTATGATAGGGGGTTGAAGAGGATACATCATACCCGGGCTCGGAGGTCTAAAAGGGGACTAGGAATTTCCTGTGATCTCAGAAAAGGTTCGTCTATATTGTAGACTAGCAATCACATATCTACTACTAGTACTGTTACTAAATTATTACTACAGGTATAATATGCCATATATAAGCATAAATAATGTACAACTTTTGTCTTTTTTCTTTGCTTATTTTCAGATAAGATTACCGTTAGTTAATTATTTTTGGACATGATTAATATAAAATGGTAGGGGTCCTGAAAAACAATTGATACCCCCTCCCCCCTGATAAAACTCCTTTCAGAGGCCTTGCATTTTAGTTATATAGTTCCATATAATATTAAAGTTTAATCCTTAGCTCTGAATTGTTTACTATTACAATACTTTATCTATCTTAGAAAAAATCAATTGATTAAAATAAAAGTCATCACATAAGTTAGCACACTCTTGTGACAATGATCCTTATAGTCTATAATTAATAGTTAAACGTTTGTGTAGAATGAGATTGGGATGTTCGAGAAATATATTTATTTGATCAATTTATCATAAAGAATGTTTAGTTTAAGGGTTATAATCTAATTCTATAATGGGACCACCCATACTTCCAAAAAAGTCTAGAAACGAAAGATTTAAAAATGGAGCATGGGGAACGTGTGGCGTCTTCGGGGGTTTATAAATAGAAAAAACCTACTAGTGAAGGTATTTAGTTGAAATTTGGCAGGCAGGTGGAAATAATATTCCAGATAATCAAACAAGTCTTAAATTATTAAATCTAAAAGTTGGAGTAGTGAAATGGGGGAGGAGTGCAGGGGTGGTACGTGATATTTATTTTTGGTGGGGCTAGGTCAAAGCCTACTGGTAGTGACTTTTTCTGAACACGTGATAACATATTAAATTTAATTCATTTAAGTTTTCTTATTTTTAAAAATCACTAAACGAATCTACAAACAGAAATAATAAAATAATAAAGGTTTTTAATTAAACTTACCAAGTGATGACAATACTTGTAAAAAACAAATAATAAAAAGAAAAAAGCTTTATTTTTCTTCACTCATAGTTAGCAGCAACTATTGTTTACCAAATCACGCATTAGAAAAAGTTATTTTTTTTCTTGCCATCCACCTGCATACATGTAATGTCACTAAGCTTATTTGTTCCTAACCACTTAATTTCAAGTTTTTATTTCAGTTTTAATTATAATAAATGGAGTTTTAAATACATAATCTACTTTATTCGTTTTGTTACGTGCCATCAGCTGGTTACCGATCAACAACTGAGTGAGCCACCGAAACCCACCCGCACAGGATATCTGGTTTAGACCTAAACTAGAGATAGTGGTTGGGTCGGATTTATACATTTGTGTGATGAATGTATAATTATTACTTTAATTATATCACTCATAAATTAGAACTGTAAATATAGTCCCTCGTAATGTCATTATTTGTTAGTCTGTAAGTAGAGTCCTTTTGGTATTCTTATGCCTCCGACCAAAGCTAATGACCCATCCTAAGGGAAGAAGAAGAGAAGGAAAGAAGACGGAGAAGCCTTTCGACTCCGGTTACTCGTGCACACAGAATTCTCTCTTCCCTCCTCCACCTTCACCTCTTTGTCCACGTCCCCAATACATCAAATCCTCATCTCCTCCTTACAGCCAACCCTCTAAACTCCCGACCACGATTTTCTAGCTCTATCCACCGGGATCAATTTAACTGGGACTTCACAGACATCCTTAGACAAGACTCACCTGAAGAAGAGACCTCAGAAACAACAATGCACCCAGTAAACTTAGCCACCACCTCTCACCCTCTCCCTACCCTCATCTCCCCCCCCCCCTTTCCCAAACCCTTAGCAACCTACCGCTCAACCATAATCAACACTTCCCAACAGTAACAATTTTAATTAATCGGTGACCTGGTGGTCTAGGGGTAAGGTGTCAGACTTCTGTGCTGGCGGCCGGGGTTCAATCCTCGGTCCCGGCACAGATTTATCTGATTACCAAACCCTTCCTTCACCTCTGACAAGACATCTTGTGAATGTGAGGAATGCCAGGCCTCCACCGTGGTTCGGATTCCACGTCAAACTGTAGGTCCTTCATTTCATCTCACAATCACCCTACCATTACACATTAGCGTAAGTGCGTATAACCCGAACGGGTAGTAAGACGCGGTGCTAGTAGTAATAATAATAATAAAAATAATTTAATTAATCACTTTCACTTGTCACCTTATTTATTGGGTCTTTAAGACGCGTTAATACACGCTAAAACAAAATATATATCATCTTTATCGAATCACGGGCCACCCCTAGACCGGCTCGATGAACTACTGGGAAGCGCGTGGTGGAATGGCCTTGAGATACATCTCCCACTGGATGACGGGGCTTATCTGAGAGGGGCTGGCCCATGTCAGCTTCTATATTTAGTAATTGGGGTCTAGAGCGCTAGTACAGTCGCGCGACGATTGCAGCGAGTAATGAATCGTCTTGGGACTGGAATACTGCATAACGAATCGAATGATTCACTATATGTATAGAATGGTGCTCCATTTCATATTAATGTTTTCCACAAAATATGTTATCAAATATAAAGAAAGATATTTAAAAAAAACCCAATAGAAACAACTATTTACTAAGGTGTTATGGAACTTAAACTGATTAGGATGGTTAAATGACCCCTTTAAATAAACAAAAATATTTACTAATTTATCATTTTAAAATGGGAGAGGAAAGGGTGGTGTAATTAGCAGAAAGCCACAATTTTAGGCAAGAGAGAAAATTAAAATTGGCCAGGAATGTAGTGGATTGACTCATAATACCCAAACAAGTATTAAATGTTTTAATATTACAAGTGGGGGCTAGTGAAACGGAGGGTTTCAAAATTTCCAAAACTTATATAAAAAATGCTTCTCATTGTAAGATTAGTAGAAGATTGACATTTTGTCAGACAGGTAAAAGAGTCACTCCAAAAAAACTTAAAAAAACAACAAAATGAAGGACTGGAAAATGGAAAGAAGTTCCTCCTCCAAAATTTTTAAAATTAATTGACAAAAACAACTTCCCTATGGTATAGAATTGAAAAATGTACATACTTGTAGAGATACAACCCCAAATAACCAGAAGAATTTGAATATTTTAAATTTAAAAATAAGAAACAGTTAGATAAGAAGGGCGGGGGGCGGGGGGGGTTGTAAATGTTTCAAAATTATAGGAAAAAACCCTTTAATAATGTGGTAGAAAAATTAATTTTGTTAGGATAGCAAATAGACTACCCAAAATAACTAGGAGAGTATGCAAGTTTTTAAATTGTAAAACAAAAGTTTGGAAAATAGAGGGGGGGCAAGAAATTCAAAAACGAAAAAAATAACCTTCTTTGTGGGGTATAAATATTTCCAAGCAGATACGAATTATTACCAACCCATACAATTAGAAAATACTGAAAAAATGACATTGGTTCTCGGAACTAGGATGCTTACTATGGTGGGGTAAAGGGGAAGTTTAGTGACCTTCTTAAAATAAATTAAATTGAGATTTTGATGGATTTAGACATTTCACAAACCCCGGATACCGAAAAGTGTGGTTTTCGCGATGTCGTTTTTCTGTCTTGTGTGTTTGTAGCTCAACCTAAAGAAGAAACTACTGGCCGGTCTAAAACTTAGTATCTTTGGTTTCAATAAGTTTTCCAGAGAGGTTTTCGCAGTTATCGATATGATTCTAAGATTAAGGGTAGTTTTTCTTGTGGGTGAAATGAGAAATATATCTTCTTTTTTTTTATCAAAATAGGCCCTAGTGATTTTGATTAAAAACCAAATGGCACATCTCATTTTTTTTTTTATGGAATAACGACTTTGAATAGAGGCTAATTTATAAAAGTGGATATCTCAAATTTAGATATTATCTTCAAAACATTTTGAGATAAAAACCAATGCAAAGTTGTAGGACCATTAAAAGTAGAAATAAACTTTTATTTCGAATTTATTTTTATAAAATCAACAGTTTCCAAGCAATAATTAAAAAAAAAAATTAAGAAGAAAATTGTTATGCTCTTTTGTAGGGAGAGATTTTCCTTATTTTTTTCAATGTTATGCTATTTTTTCCAATATGTGTAAACAGCCATGTATATTATTTTAAAATAGATTTTGAGTTTCAAGCAAATGTTTTCATTTGTAGGTGAAGGAGAGAGAATATCTGTGCAGTGCACCGTACCATTTATTTAAATAGGTTTTTGTAAATGGCACAGGGAAATCTCTTAGTAACTAACACTTACCATGATCAAAAAAAGTCCATTATTAAGAAGTTCTCGTTATTTTTTTCTAATTAAAGTGCTTGAACACAATTTAATCCACATGAACCTAAATACTGTGGATACTAGCTACATCAATTTAAATTTTATAAATTTATCCTCGAAGCCGAAGGCAGGACTGCTCACACTTCTCGCGAGACAATGTCATTCCCGACATTCCTACAGTAATGTTATATCTTCGCTGTTGAGATTTTTATGCATAAATATGCGTCTCTATCACTGCCAGCGTCCATTATTGGGAAATTGTTTCATCGTAAGATCCAATTATATTTTGCGGGGCTTATTTAAACTGTTTGTTATCAAGAAAAATCCACTATTCAGTGGAGTTTTTTTTAAAATATATATTTCACTGTAAATAACGAGCGCACCAGCTAGTTAAATATAAATTAATCTCTTTCAAACCATAATTATATTATTTACTTATTCTTTTCATAATGTAAACACCGCTATTTAATCTAAAACCAGGAAATCTAATTAAATTTAATATAGTAGTTTACATACATTACAGTTTCACGATAAAAATCTATATAATAATAACAATAACAACATATTTGGCAAGTATATTTTGTTCATAATATAACATATAATGTGTCAGTCTCTTATTTTCTTTAACATTTCCTTCTAACAAACAGATTCCAGGTCAGTTAAACATAGTTTTGAATATCCATGTTTTATGAATATAAAAAAATAACAATTTAAAATTTATAAATACAATTTATTGAACATATTTGGATTTGTTAAATAACAAAGTGACTTTCAAATTTAGTTACTATTGCAATATTACTCATGTCTTTTTAAAAGCAAATTTGACTTTATTAGCGCGTAAGAATTTTGAACTACTCGCAACATTAAAATATTACATCTCGGGCCCCTTCCGAGATTCAAATAGAGATTTGCTAGAGGAAGTTAAGCAACATTAATTTTGAAACTACAATGTCTTGACGATCTTGTTCGTGGATGAGGCCAAATATAATCTAACTAATAAAATAATTAGTTACGTAGAAATAAATATATTTACATTTTGTATCGTGTATATTAAAGAATACAGTACTTTATTTTGATAGCTATAAAATATTATGTTATATTTAAAATATATTTTTTTGATCAACATTTTGAGAAGGTAAAGTTTGATTAGATATTATTTTGAACATAGTTTGCAACTTTTTCTCAACTACTTTGTCAACTTCATATTTTATTTCGGTATCATCCCTATTTTTTATTACTTTGTTTTTTCTTAAGGTTACAATTTTCCACAAACCTGCGTCAATCTCTGGTGAAAATATTCCAGTTTTCACACTTATTATATTTTCTGTAGGACTAAGAACATCAGTAGATTTTCGACCACACTTGCAAAATGCCCAGTCTAGCCATTTTTCGAGCTCCTTCTTTTCAAAAAGCATATTTACCTGATTATGTCGTTTAAAACTATTATCAGAAAACATAATAATTTTTTCTCCGCTTATAAAAGCTATAACAATAAACATATTGATCAAAGAGAATACAACAGTAAAGATAAAGATAAGATAAATTAAAATATTTGCTAGTTTTTGTTCATTTATCACTCTAGAGATAGAATTAGATAAATCATATTCAATCGTTGCGTTACTATGGATATTTGATTGATAATCTTCCCCTCCTCTCATCAAAATGAGCGATGTATAAAGAAACCATTTCCCAAACTCTCCAAAGGTAAGGTCCTCGTATTGCTTGTTAAGGACGTAAAATGAAACAGAGAAACCAATCAGCACCGAAAATAGCACAATGGAATATTTAAATATTTCTCTTAATATGTTCAAAAAAACAGCAAATTGTTTTCCGACTGTGGGAATCACATTAGTGTAAAAAGGAAGGATAAGCCAAGTGATGAGAATAGAAATTGCTTTCCACTGGGGTCCATTTGGCAAAGTTGTAGTGATGATTGACAAAAGGGCTGGGATGACCATTAAAGTTGTTTTACCAAATCTAAATATCATAGAACCATTTCCTGGAAGCAGAATAGGGGCAACGAACATGAATACGAGTATCGTGAGTGGCATAAGAGTCCACCGAATAGGGTCAGTAGATTCGTTGAGGTTAGGATGAGCAACGTACCAGCTGAAGCAAGCAAGAAAGAGGATATAGTTCACAAAACGGTACCACAGGACGAATTTTTGAGGATACCATTCCAGTTGTATAAATGCTAGTATAAGAGGATGTTCTTTCAAACTTGGAGTTCTATTCTGTTCAAATAGTAGCTTTGTGACAGCCATTTTGTTCACTCCCTCTGGGCACAACACACCTAAGTCAAGCATGAATTTTCTTTCACTTCCTATGTCAGTGCTGATGTCAACACATTCGTCCAAAACCTCACTAATTAACTGGTCAAAATTATCGATATTTTGAAATAACACGTCCAAAACCTTTTCTTGCGACGCGCCAATAATGTTGTGGCTGTCCACTGGACTGGAAAAAGCCAGATTCCCTCCGTAGTCTATTAGAAACTTGACACATTCAGTGGAACCTGCCCTTGCAGAGATATAAAGAGGGGTCAAACCGTATCCATCCACTTCTCTGATATCAGGGCAGACTATCTCCCCTAGATCAGTGTGTCCAGGACTCGCAAAGCATGACAGCAGCAGCTCCAAGCATTTAACGTCCCCACTGGTAGAGGCCAAGTGGAAACAGTTGCTGCCTTGTTTGTTCCGTTGTTTGAGGTCCCTCATGTACCACCAATAAACCGTTCTTCCAGATGGTCTGGTGTGGTTTCTCAGGTTTAGAATATCCTCATGACTGGTTAACATGCTAGAGAAGGATGAAGGATTCTTTTTCAAGGAAGCAGTTTCTTCTCTTTGTGGGGTGGACTTCATGAATCTGAGACTGTACGGTAGCAATTCCTTTAAAACGTGACTGTGTCCTTGAAAGCAAGCTAGATGTAAGAGTGTGTTATTGTTTGCATCCTTAACCTTCTGGTCTGCCCCCGCGTCGAGTAGCTCGTCCATGCAATCAACGTAGCCATTGTAAACAGACCAACTCAACGCGGTGAAACTTTGTTTATCACGGTCATTTACCATCTTCCTCACTTCCGGTTTCCTCAGTAACTCCCTCAGCATTTCCGTCTTACCCTTCTTCGCCGAGAGGTGTAGCACAGTCTGATACTTGTAGTCAACGACGTCTACGTACCTTGCACCAACGCTGACGAGGAGGTTGAAACAGCCCACGTGCCCGTTTTCCACAGCGACCATGAGAGGAGTGCGCCCGAGCGAGTCCGGATCTTCTAGACCTTGACGGACGTCCAGTTTCTGAACGAGTAAGGAAAGGACATCAACGTAGCCTCCCTCGGCAGCGATGTGTGTGGCGGTGGTCCCACTGGAAGTCGCAGTGTTGTTGCGTCTTCTGACAAACTTTGATGTTTGATTACTGCGATGTCTGTCATCTGGACTTTTAAATACCCTAAAAACATATTAACAATTTAAATACTGCCATTCATTTAAAAATAGATAATATCTATTTAATAAACGGGAATGAGTTTCTCTCTTTCTCTGACTAATTCATGTACTGAAGTTTTAAGCTATTTCCAGATGCGCGTCAGTAAAGAGTTGTAAACACTTAGTTCATTTATAGTGACCATCATAGCACATTCAAAACAAACTATTTTAACTCTAATAGATTTCTTCTAAAACAAAAAATATTTATTTCAAATCAATTTTATTGTATATTAATTGTGATAATTTCCCAAATTAATGTACACATATACTCAAATATTCAAACCATGTTAATATTTTCCAAGCTATCATCATTTACTTCCTATCGATAATATTTTAAATGTGTTAGTTCGTCAAGAGAACTATATTATATCTTTATATTATATTATTTATGAATACTTCTGAAAGTTTTCTTTTAAATTGATTCGAAAGTTATTATTTGCATTGTCTGGAATTCAGTCATTTTAACTGACTTTGTAGGATTGAGACACTTTCACCATGTGTGTGCTTTATTCCACCATCATGTTTAGTGATTCTGATGTCTTAGACTATTTGATTGATGGTATGGGTCCCTTTAAAACCAATATACAAGAAAAAAGTTTAAAACTTTACACACGTTCTTAGGTTTTCTTCAGGGTGCGCACCTTAAGCATATTACTTTTTAAATGTACGTATAGTACATCCGTACAAATTTACATACAAAACATGACGCATGAGACTTGATGACCACCAATTGGGGTAGCTAAAAACAAATCGAGAAACCTAGTAAGTGGAAATTGGGTATGGACCTATTATTGTGAGCCTTACACCTTAGACGTCGTGACTACCTGTGTGGATAGCTTCAAAGCAAATAAATCTAGAGATGCTAAGCTTTGCATGCATACTGTACTAAAAGAAAAGTGGGAGTATGCAGCTATATATTTTTCTAACTTAACTAATGTTACGAGCCTGAAGACTTAAACCAAGTGATTTCTATTTTGTGATGTTAAAAATATTTTCAATATAGTCCACTAACTGTATGTATTGTTTAATACGGTAGTAATTTGATTTCTTCCCATGCCACTCTGGACAGTTGCAATTAGTGATCAATAATACTCTTTGATTCAGTTAACTAAGTAATTCCCCGAGTGTTAACTAAGAAATTAGTTCCTAGATACCCACTTCAGTGGCGTAGTTAGCTAATGTGATAGTTTCGTGTTGAGCTAGACTGCCGAGGATGGGGAGATATAGGTTTGAATCTCCCTCGGGTAAACTGGGGTGGTTTTTCCTAAATGGTTTTCCACTCCCCCTCCATGCAAACATGGGTTCACTTCCTCTATATTCTACCATTCCAATTCCTAGCTCATAAGCGTAATTAGTACTTAAGCGTATAACCCGAACGGGTAGTAAGACACGGTGCAAAATAAAAAAGTTCCTAGATCGGTTTTTATAAAAGTGTGGACCACGGTGGCCAATCAAGTGAACTGCAGGATTCCAAAAAGATTATAAATATTAATGACAATTAATTAAATAATGTTGATCCCATTTAATAGAACATTTTGAACCGCAAAAGATTATACATGAGCTAGCCAAACTATGCTCTATTTATTTGCCTACTAGATACAGGTCACATAGAAAAGGAGTTCTGTACCAACCTTAAGTCAACAAATCTGACAATTATTTTAAAAAAATATGTGGCTTATAATGTTGGAAATAGTCAAACAAATATTACAATACTAACTATCTGCCTAGGTGGCGTAGTTAGCTAACACGCTAGTCGTGTTGAACTCGATTTCTGAGGAGGGGAGATCGAGGTTCTAATCTCGGTTGAGTGAACTGGAGGTGGTTTTTCCTAAATGGTTTTCCACTATCCCTCCACACAAATACGGGTTCACTTACTCTAAATTCAACCTTCCCAATTCCTAATCAATTAGTGTAATTAGTACTTAAGTGTATAATCCGAACGGGTAGTAATACATAGTGCTAAATTTAAAAAAAAATACAATACTAATTCAATGTTATAACTTGTGTGTTTGAAAAATGTAATCTAATTGATTTATTTTAGTTTTGTACGCATAATTTATGTATTAAATTGTTTGAATGTGGCAACAAGCAGAATGAAGCTCAGTAAAAAGCCTCAAAAATTAATGTTATAATTTTTTATAAGGATGTTTCAGGAAAGGATTGTCACATCAGTATAAATGGAAAAATGTTAGAAAGAGTGAATGATTTTGTGTATCTGAGCAAAATGTTCTGTAAAAATATAAGAATAGATAGTGAAATCGACAGATGGATAAATGGATCTCGGAGAATAGTTGGAAGTAGTTGGTTGAAGTAGTATCGAAAGAAGCAAAGATGGTAGTATGTCAAAGTTTACTAACGCCAACGTTGTTTTATGGATAAGAAACTCGGGTTTGCCAGGAGATACACAAGACCAAGGTGAATCCGGTTGCAAGGAGATATCTAAGAAATGTATATTGAAAAACTAGTATGGAGAGAGTCAGTAATGAATGGGGGGTAAAGGAGCTCAGTTTAAAAAATAATCCAATTGGTCAATGTGTGTCGAAACAAATATATAAAGGTAGAGTGTGTGGATCAAAATAAAGGGGTAGGCCATGTAAGACGTGGCTAAATGTTGTAGATGAATGTGTTACACAGAGAGACATTGAGATTCTTAAGAATAAAAGCGCATGTGTGACTCGGTGTGTGGATCTGGTTGAAGCGAGGGGAGTATTCAAGGATAGGAAAGTGTAGATAAAGTCAGTGAGGATGAATTAACTAAGGAACTGTTTTTTGAGCTAAATGCACAGTTTCTGGTCCATCTCATAAAGGAACGGCGTGATTATGTATGTATGTATGTATGTATATATGTATGTATGTATGCATGTATGTATGTATGTATGTATGTATGAGCTAAAATAGAATTGCTTGGAAATCATGTTATTTTGGTGAGTTTACAACACCAAACCCTATATCCCACTACTTCTAGGGCCTCAGTGGTCCCTCAGTACGCACATGATTCATTTGGTGGTCCTCCATCACCAACAATTTGAGAAACACTGTCGTAGATAGTTTAAGAAGCTTATAACTTATATAGCTAATTTTATCCTTATTCTTTTTTACTCTCTCATATAAAGACAAAGTATTGAAATTGTAATAAATTTAGATATTGAGACTATAATGAATCTCTCTACGTGCTATGTGTCCTAGAAAATAAAAATGGATTCTACTATTCTGTCTGTCCCCAGGCAGGTCTTTTAGTGTGTCTGTCTATCTGTCACTGACCACATCTATGAAATGGTTTGCTAGAATTGGTTTTAACTTGACATCCAGATGTTATTTGTCTGGACCTCGGAACACTTATTTGATTTTGACTCTAGCCCTCAATTTAGGGTTATTCTACTGGTGTGTGAATTTTAAATTCCAGAGTTTTCAAAAATAGCTTTATCGATTTTGTTTGAAATGGGTATCTATGAAGTGTTTTCATCCCAAATTATACTGTATACTGTGGGTTTACTAGGGATTAATTGTAATGTAATCGTTGTATGAAAGCAGGTTTAGAACATACACACTTTTTTTTGTGGTCAACATTAACAATTATAACGTTATTATTATTTTTCTATTTAGGTATTGACAAAATCTCTCAAAAGCAACAGCTGTTAAATATTTTAATTTACCCATGTTTATGTAAAAGTAATTTTATTAATTTTTAACTGTCAAACTTTATACCATGGCATTACTATAGGTGTATTGTAATCATTTTACGAAGGTAGGCTTAGAATATACACGGCCAATTTTTTCCCTATAATCATTTACAAAATGTAACTATGGGATTATAATTATCATGTCTGACACCTTAGCTCAGTTAGTAGGGTGTCCATTTACTGAGATAAGGGTCATGGTTTAAATTCTTGACATGGTCAAGACATTCTCATTAGTGAAATGTGGGTCTACCCGTTCATAGTGATGAATTAATGACCGGGGAACGGGTGTTGTGTTTGTTACATTTATTGTGTAAGTCGTGTGTTGATATAATCAGTCAGTTCAAAAAGTACACGTTAAATATTTTAAATAAATGAAAAGAATATCATTTCTCCAATATTGGCATCTGTCATAAAGGACATTTGCTGAACCTGTAATTTGACACACAGCTATAATAAGGTAGCTTTACTCCTAATGCAAGTGCCAAATCACCGGCAGTATTGTGTGACCCCACCACATGAAGACAATCACACTCACGACAGAGTTGTATTCGCACCGGCGTCCATGAGCAGCCTGACGCATTCCCCACTACCGACGTCAGCGGCTCGCATAAGAGGCGTGTAGTACTCGGCGTCCCTTTCATTGATCAGGATCTGGAAGATCCTTTTGTCCAGGAGAAGTTTCAGTATCACCGGGCACTTCTTCAGAACAGCGATGTGGAGGAGGGGCCTTCGTATGGGGAAACTGTTGGCCATTTCTGTCGAAATACCGGATGGTAGAAACAAAAACTTTAGTCAATAGGGAAGTTAGTTGGAATTAATTACTAATTTTGTGAATGTTTATGGTGCCTCTTACGTACTCTGGCATCAGGAACTTGAAAGTTCATTGCCGTACTTACAAAAGTACGCCACCTACCCCTATCTTCAACTAGTTCTATCCAGTCCACCTCATTACAACCTATCTCTTTCAGGTACATTCTAATGTTATCCTCACATCTGCATCTAAGTATTCCCAATGATCTCCTCCCATTGGGTTTGCCAGTCAATACCCTGAACACAGTTCTAGGTTCTCCCATTCATGCTGCATGTCCTGCTCACCGTAATCTGCGAGACTTTATTATCCTAACAATGTCTTTTGATGCATACAGGGTATGTAACTTATCATTATATAACATCCTCCACTCCCCAGTAGGCTCATCCTTTTAAGGACCAAACATCAACTTAAGCAGCTTGTTTTAGAGTACCATAAATTTGATTTTGTCATGTAAGGTTTGGTACCTCGCAAAATGTAAATATCTAAGAAAGGGACATCCCAGAAATCTGAGCCGGCCTTGAGGACGTCTCAAGCGTGATGGTTCAACAACGTTTGAAACAAACGTTTTAATTGTGATGAGGAATTATAATATAACCACGTAAATCAACAAATAATACGTTAATGACTATTTATAGCTTATTGCACTGGTGTAAAAATAGACATAATCTGAATAAGGAATAGTTTATTAAATATTTTCCCTCAAAAATCTGTCAAGCTCATGCAGAGAGCCAAACGCCAGATAACTTATTCGACGGGTGGATATGCACTTTAAACGTTCTTGTTCAAATAAGTATGATACTGGAGCTAAAAATAGAAAAAGTGGCCCTCTCTTCTGATATTATAATTTAAAGGAAATAATTTTTAAACCACTTGAGCTGACATGTATAGTCGTGGGTGAGACGGCTACAATGTTGTAATAATGTATAATAGTTCTCCCTATCTACACGTGACCAATAACATAATTTTGTTTTAATTATGTAATATAAAAAGGTAGATTCTAGAAATAATTGCGTCATCAATTTCTCCTGTATAGTAATAAGGACGAAGCATTTCAAACAGTTCAATAATGTTCAAATTTTTTAAGATTAAAAATGAATTTACATTCTTATAAACTTATATTAGAATATTAAAATTTCCAACTATGTTTTTTTTTGTTTTTTTAAAATCCAAAAACACCTATAAAAATTTGTCACCTGACTATAAAATTTCAAGGCCATTGCTTACACACACACACACAATTATTCTCACCTCCACCTTTTGACTATGATATATTTATTATTTAATAATTAATTGAAGTTTGCGAGTAAAAAAACCGTAATGTGATATAATGGATACATTTCTTTGACTAAGATTATGGAAAAAATAAGCCCAATTGTGTAAAATAACTCTTCTTTCGTGAAATTATTGTTCTCTATATTGAACTATTTTCAAAAGCTTAAATTGCACACAACACAGTTGGGGCATTTATTTTGACTTTACTAAAAAATAGGGAGCATATAAATGGTACACGGGAAATGGGGAGAGATTCCAATTTTAACTCAAATTGAGTTAGTTCTGCAATATGTTAGACCAGAGGTGGATAAACAGTCGATCGCAACCTACCGGCCGACCGCGGCCGCTAATTTGGTTGATCGGTTAAAAAAAGCTTGCGAGAAAGAAAATGAAAAACAGGTTTTGAAGATTTTTCTCAAATTAACATTGGAAAATCTAAATATCTAAGCTGTCTGACTGATGAACATTTACAATTCTGCCTTCATTTATACCAGAATAATAATGAACTCTCATTCAACAGACTATCCTAAGATTACGAGGTGTCACGTATCATCTTCAAAGTAAAGTGTAATTTTTTCAGGGAAATAATAATATATGTGGTGTGATGAAAAACTCAGTATCAATGTGTCAAAGTACAGAAGTCTTTCTATAAAATACAATTTTACTATTAAAATAACACAAAATGAGTTATTTATTTTTTTACCAATGAAACAAACAATATAAACCTATGGTTCCGTAGTAGATCCCGAAGGATTTTTCTTCTCTGGATCAGATCCCTAGATCAAAAGTCCGACCATTCCTGTGATAGCCAATCATGATACCTTTATCATGCATTTTAAACTATGGTTAAAAGAGTTATAAGTCATATTTAAATTAATTAAACAAAACAATTAGCTGGCTTCCTTAAGAGGTTTTATGTACAGTACCTATAAAAGTTAGTGTATTGGAAAATGTGTGTTATATGATTCTCCCTCCTTTTCCCTTGCAACCTTCGCACAGAAAATTCTTGAAAGTCAAATAATGGATTTAGAAAAAAGTTGGCAACAATGTGGATTAATAAATCATTAATACTATATCTTCTTTATTTTTCAATCTGCTTATTGGTAGATAGCTGCACTCAACTTAGTACTACTTAACTCTACTTAATACAAGTTTATGTAAGATAAACAAGATCAAAGCATTAATGAAAATGATCTATATTTAATTGAGATCTAAATATATGCAGTAAACGTATGAAGCTCATTAAATATGTCTAGGTAGGTCTAAGTTAAAATAAACCAATGTCGACCACTACCTGAATATTCATGCAGTTCCCTCTCTGTTACTTTCTTCAGCAGAGTCCGTACCACGTTCACCTGCTCGGATAAAACGGCGTAGCGAAGTTCTTCCATTCTCGTTATCACCTATGAAAAAAATAATGCTCATGTCTTTTCATTTAAAGATATCATACAAGCCTAAGGGCCAGTTTCATAGTCAAATTTAGTACGCCTCAAGTGCGGCGCTACACTAAATACAAGACGACACCTACCTAAACCAGAATGGAATGGGCCAGTTTCCTATGCGAGAACGGCCCATTCCATTCTGGTTTAGGTAGGTGTCGTCTTGTACTTAGTGTAGCGCCGCACTTGAGGCGTACTAAATTTGACTATGAAACTGGCCCTAAATCTGAAAACTATTCATGTTTTCAAAAATTCACTGGTAAAAACATGTATTGGAAATTAAGTGATCCATTTGATGACATATATTTTTATTTATTTATTGGGCACTGCATTTTCCTACCCTTTTGGGAATGAAATATTTACATACATTACTGTTTCCAGCCTGTTTCCAAGGTCAGTTTTTAATTCAAGCCATAAAATTATCTTCCCTCATCCGTTAGTTAGGCCTGTCATAACTTCATACGACTAGGACAGGCACAAAATCCATTCTCCAGCCGTTAATTCATCACTGTTAAAAGGTAAACCCACATTTAACCAGTGATTAATATATCGGCCATGCCCGGAATCGAACCCGGGAGCTTTGGCTCAGTAGGCAGACACGCTACCGACTGAACTAAAGTGCATAACCCGTACGTAGTAGATGCGGTGCTAAGAAAAACTACTCATAAAAATAGTAAATTCTATCAATAGTTTTATTATTACCTTAACTAGTGTAGCCTTTTACCTAAAGAGTTGGCTCAGTTACAATGAGATCGACTGGTGGGATCAACCTGACACAGGACATGCTTATAGTACAGTCCAGCAGGGATATAAGCCTACAATGAACATAAATAGCGATATGTTTATGTGTTTGTTTTAAAAATAGTAATGTTTATTATAATTTTTAATGCAATTTTTTGAATTGTTACATGAGTTTCATATACATTTATTAAAAATACACTTCAGTTACAGTTTTAATTGGTTTGAAAAACATTACCGATATTTTTGGTTCTATAACATCGAAGTTTTCAGACGATGTTCTTTTTTTCATCTATGTTACTTTATTAGTAGGGATATCGATTATTTCCTTCAATGTTTATCCAAATTATAGTCTTATTTGAGTGCACTAGAATAGTTTTCAATTTTTTTTAAAGAGAGATGTGATCTCTTTCATGTAAATAAGCATTTGTGGGCACGTGACAAGCTCATTTAGTCTGGTTTTATGGTGCTTGGGAGGCTGGGGTTAGATTATCATTTGGGTGATTGAGGGTGCTTTTTCTAAATGGTTTCTCACTCCTCTTCCACGCAAATGCAGGAAATTTTCAAAAGAATTATAACTTTCTCTTCACTAATCCTGAACTATAGTAAAATGCAGTGGTTTTTGACTTTATTAGAGATAAAAAAAAGTATTGTGATCAAATGATCATGAACATTTTCGGCTTCGAGATTATGCTGAATACATGTTTTATGTGATTCCAAACCCAAAAAAGTGTATTTTACAATTCTGCCTGTCTGTTCACCCTAAGGGATAGGGCTGAAATGGTTCTATGGATTTTATTCAATTTTTTATTTTGTCTTTAGCTCCCAAATTAAGGATGGTTTACAGATTAATAATTTTAAGAAAACTTGAAATATTTCAAAAATAGGATCCAACGATTGTGTTTAAAAAGGTTATTGGAATCGTTTGAAACGAAAAATAACACAGCAATCTTTAAAAATGGCACACATGATTTGGTTTAAAATGAGAATCAGTGTAGATTTTGCGTGATGAGTAATGAAATTTGATTGATTTTCTTTAAAAAGTAAGCATTTAAAGATAGGGCTTAGTTTGCTGAGAAATTAATTTTCAATTTTTTTTTTCAAATTTATCTTACTGATTATTTTAATTGGTATATTTTATACTATTGATAATATTGTGTGTTGATTTTTCTAAAATAAATTAATTTAAAGCTCGTTTACTTACGACAAATTTTGAAAATTTTACATATTTCTAAAATGGCCTTAAATATTTAGTTCAAAATAGCTGTATTGGAATTGAATAAACACACAACGTGTGTATATTGGAATTGTTTTACATCATAAATAAGAATGTATATATATATATATATATATATATTCTAATATAAATAATTTTAGGGTCGTTCATTCAAAACATTTATAGTAGCATATACATTTTATGTTATTAGGTTTAAATTGTCAACATAACTACTGTATATAATATTTATTGTTTTTAGGGATCATAAAATATTGAATTTTAATATAAATATTTGGCTATATATAAATATATTATGTACCTTTTACTAGAGTGTGTACAATATTAAAAGTGATTGAATAAAAATTATACTAATGTTTGAAGGGCAAAATAATAAGAAAATACGTTATAAATAAACAAAATTTGGAAGAAATTAAACAAAACTCTTGCTCTTCACTAGATATTAAAATAAAATAAATATCGTTTTTTAATAATTTCCAAAGGAATTCGTTGTTTAGCTTTATCTATTTATATTTTATTCATAAAAAAATATTCTTTCAATTAATCTATTTTGTGTTAGTCAACTTATCTAGATTTAATTTAATTAACATAAGCATCGTAGGCCAAACCTAAATACACTTTGATTGACTTCAACCATATAGATTAAAAAACTGATAGTACTAAATTGCTGATAAACAATTACTCTTTAAATGTTCGATGACTATTCAGAGATTCAATCATAGTTGAGGAACTAAACATAAATATTTTAGAATTATTTTTTCCCCAGTCACTGTGGCTTTTCCAACTACAAACTTCTTGGTTAGTTTAGTCAAACATTTACAACTACCAAGACATTTTAAAACTTCAATTTTTTTCCATAGGCGTGTCTAAAGAAGGGTCCAGATAGGCCCCTTTTTGTAATTTCAAATATGTTGTTCAATGAGGCAGGCGCGCGCACACACACACACACAAACACACACAAATGTAAGAAATAATTACTTAGTGTGAGAAGGATACATATAATTTTTATTACAATTTAAAAAGAGCTCTATATAACTTCTAGAAGCTTCTGATTTGATCACTCCCTATAAAATATAAATATATAGAATTTTTTTTAAAATTCGGGAGTGGACTATTCTAAATAGCTTCCATAAATAAAAGCTAAATGGAAATATATTCTTATGAAAATACTCAGGGTCAGTGGCGGTGGAACCGAGGGGTAAGGTGAACATTGCCCGTGGGACAAATTAGCCCCATGGAAAAAATTTACTTCCTCCTAGATACATTTAAAACACCCCGACAGTATCGAATATTAATTTAAAAGATTGCCTTAAATAAAATTCCAAATAATTTCTAGCTGCATAAAATTTTCAAAAATAACTGGAGAAGACCACTCCAAATGGCTTCTAGAATCATGTAAATGTAAGAAAAAATCAGTAGAGAAGTTCTCTAAGTAGCTTCTAAATAAATCTAAGCAAAGGCAACTCCAGATAAGTTTTAGATAGTTGTAATTTTGAAGAATTTTCTTTCGATAAGCACTACTAATAGTTTTTGAAAGCCTTTAATTTTTAAAATTTGGCCAGTATAAGATCACTTCAAACATCTGCTAGAGGCATCTACTTAAAAGATCCAGAAGAGGGCCATTTCAAATAGCTTATAAGCAGATCCAGTTTTCAAAATATTGCTGAGTGAAGACCACTTCAAATATATTTTAAAGGGAGATCATTTTAGATAAAAATACAGGTGAGGGGCAATTTAAATAACATATAGAAACAAACAAATTTAAAAACATTTCAGGGGAAAGACCCCTTCAAATAGCTTTTAGGAAATTTAAAATAAAAAAACTCTGGGTGAGGACTTTTAAATTTAGATTCTAGACTCTAGAGGCATCAACATTTTAAAATGTTCTGGAAGGAGAAATACTTCAAATAGCTTCTAGAAGAATCAAAATAAAAAAAAATAGGAGAGAGGACTACTCTAAACAGCTTTTAAAAGAGTATAATTTACGAAAATGTAGGTAAGGACCACTCCAAATTAGTAATAGTGAAACTGGTGAGTGGGGGTAGGGGAAGTTATTGCCTCTTCCGGAATAAATTAGATGTATTTCACATCTTCTAATATTCTCGAAATTGAAACTGAAAAACTTGCATCAATCTACAAATAGCTTCTAAGGGTTTTCAATTTTTTTTCATCCGCCATGTAGAGAACCACTCTAAATAGTTTCTAGAGGTATCAAACTCGACAAATTTTCTGGTATGGGTGCAAATATATTATAGATGAAGATAATTTAAAAAAAATCAGGCAATAACAAATACAAATAGCGTCCAAACGTATTCAATTTTTGTTAAAAAAGCGTCAACGTGAGTATAATTTCAAATAGCATCTAAATTTATAAAATATATTTTTTGAAACTGCTGGAGAAAACCACTTAAAAATCTTCAAGATGCATCTAGTTGTCGAAGAAAAATAAGGTAAAGATCACTCTAAATTGTTTCAAGGGGCATCCAAATTTCAAATATTTCAAGGGCAGGACAACTTTAAACAGATTTTAAAGGAATCAAATTTTTTTTAATTCAATATTAGAACTACTCTAAATAGCTTCTAAAGGCATCTAATTTACAAAAAATTTCTGAAGGAAGACCACTCCAAATAACCTATAGAAGCATTCAGATTTCAAACAATTTCTGAAGAAGACTTCTAATAAAAACCATTCCATATTAAAAAATTGTTAGTAGGATCACTCCAAATAGCTTTTAGGGACATACAATTTTCACACATTTATCAGGGAAGGGAGGGAAGTCAAGTTTCCCCCCAACCAACAGAATTTTTTTTTTGCCCTCACCCCCTACACCAATAAGGTTCCTTCACCACTGCTCAGGATAATCAAAGAATTTTAACATTCTCAAATGAATCTCTAGAGTGCTATCAACATTTATAGAGCACAGCATTTGATGATACTTTCTTCGATTAGACTTACAGCTAAGCTTTAAAAACATTTGAGGAAATTAATTAAAAATCCTATCAGTTAAACAAAGATCAGTATTTCGATTCTAAGACGAATGCTAGGAAAACAAATACTTTTCAGAAGAAAAAAAAATGAAATTCGTGTAAATGTGTCAATTCCTTTTCAAAGTACTGTCATTACAACCGAAGATAATATGTTTAAATTTGACATTGACATAGCTGATTTCAGTTTTATCACGTTTTATTCTTTGTTTTGAGGAATTAGAAGGAGAAATAAGGTCTTAAAAAACATGCGTATTTTAGTACACTTAATAACAACCTTGCTCTTTCAGGACTGGTTTCAGACCATTGGTGTGGAAGATGGATTTTCACAATTTATCAAGTTTACCAAAAACTTTAGCGTGACTCCTTTCACAAGTACCGCTTGTGAATGAACTTTTTGTAAACTGATTTAGGCCAAGAATAAACTACAACTATTCAGGAGCATCTAGATAAGTTGATACTTATATATATTTAAAATTTAGATGTTGATTTAATGATTGAAAAACTTAAATCCTTATGTAAAAAGGTGTAATAAATAATAAATGGTAAAAAGTTAATCTAATCAACAAGGGTAAGTAAAAAGGGTTAAAATATAAAACGGATTTAAAAAAATTAAAAGGGCTATAAGGGAAAAAAAGAAAACTTCAAAATTACCAAGAATTCTTAAAAGATAGATAGGGCAAAAATGGTAAAAGTAGTAAAAGGGTTATAAACGGTAAAAGTTCCAAAAGGGCAAAAAATTTAGTAAGTAAATAATATCAAATAGGATATAAAAGCTAAAGACCTAAAAATAGGCAATAATGGGAAAAGGCCAAATACTCAAAAAGGGTATAAAGGACAAAGAGGGAAAAAATTGCTAAAAAAGGTAGGTAGGACAAGAGGGGTAAAAGCAATAAACGGGCAAAAGTACCAAAAGGCGAAAAGGATCAAAAGAGCAAAAAGAGAAAAAGTAAAAATGTCCAGAAAGGGCAAAAAAAGTTATATAAGGAAAAAGAACAAAAGGAGTAAAAGTGCCAATATGGCAAAAAGTGTAAATTCCAAAAGATTCTAAAAGTGTAAAAATGTTAGAAAGAACTAAAAGGGCAAAAATCGCATTATGTGCAATAAACGCAAACAGAAGGAAAAGGGTAAATGGGGTTAAAGGGGTATAAAATTCTAATATTTTTGATTAGATCTACTTTATACACTTTTTACTCTTTCTGTCCCTTTTGCAATTTTACAACTTTATAATCTTTCTACCCTAAAATAAAACCCTCTTTTCCCCTTTGTTCTTTTTTGGTTTATCGCTCTGTCTGCACTTTTACCCTTTTAAACTGTTTTACACCTTTTACTCATTTTACTACCTTCTTTAACCTTATTTTAAAAACTAATTGATAAGCTATACCTTTTTATATATTTTTTGGTCTTTTCTACCCCATGCCAGAAAAGTTTATATACGGGTAATCTAAAAATATTTCTACAGAAAATTGGGGTGCTGGAGCTATACATATACAAATCACTTTAGGTGAGGTAGAACAATGAAATTTGGCAAACATGTAGAAGTACTACTATAGATATTCAAGTAAGCTCTAGAAATTTAGATTTCAAAGTTGGAGTCAGTGAAATGGGGGAGGGTGTATTCCACAATTCCAAAACTAATTGAAACAACTACTTACCAGTGTGGTATATAGCAACATTCAGCAGAAAGATAACTGTACCATACCATAAAATCTGATAGCTTAAAATTTTAAAATGGAACTCTGGGAAATGGGAAGGGGGGTATAAAAAGAAAACAAAAATTTTAGTTGCGATGATAAGGAATTGTCAGAAATGTAGTGCCAAATACTAAAATAGTAAGAAAATATTTAAATTTTCTAATTCGGGTTTTTTGAAACATGTGGAGGGGATTTCCAAAATCTATACTAATAAACTAAATTTCCAAATTAAAGATTGGAAAATGGTAAGATGGGCGTCATCTTCGAAAATTTCAAAGCTAATATAATATAACATTTCCCTTATTGTATAAAAGTGAAATATTTTCTTAAAGGTATATGGACAACACCAAATAACCAGAAGAGTCTGAAATTTTTTAATTTCAAAACAAGGGTCAGAGAATTGGGTTGGGAGTGGGAGTGGGGGGATTTAAATTTCCAACCATATAGAAAAAACCACTTTTTGGTGTGGTAGGAAAATTATAGACTTGCAAGTAGTTACAAAGACCACTCCAGATGTTTAGAAAATACTGAAAATTGGTTCCATAATTTAAGGCGTATAAAATTTCACAAACAATTAGAAAAAAACTGCTTGGTGTATTTGAATATTGAAATATGGCTGGTAATTGCAGGGACCAACATGTATTTATAAAAGGCCATTATTTCATTTAGATTTTTTTTTAAACTTTGATGTTCATTTTACAGATTTTGTTTAATAATAATATATATTGCACCGTTATAACTCTTTTACGGTCGCTTTCATGCAAATATTTTTGGATTACAGTAAATCCCTATTTTTACATAATGTGTCAGTCAGTCTGCTTATTTTTTACGTTTAGTCACATCATTTAAACCAATAAATGATTAATATTTAATATTATATAAACTTTTGGATACTTTTACCTTTGGTTAATTTTATATTATAATTAAAAATGGAGTTTCTTAAAGATTACCTGTGCGAAGAAAGGGCACACAAGCTAGTTAGTTTTAATAAAATACACGGCACACTCAGATTCTTACAAAAATAAAATCTATAACATGGCTAAATATTGTGTCCAGACTACCAAATTGGTAAGGTTTGTACACGCAAAGTATGACCGATTATTTGAACTAATCACTCTCTTTATGTACCTGGGATAAAGTGGCATTAGGGATTTACTAGGTCTAATATTTTTAAGTATGGCTAGTTAAATCCCTAATTTTTTTTTATCACCGCGTCTTAATACCTGTTCAGGTTCTACGCATATATGATATTTACTCTAATTGGGTAGGGATAAGAAAGGAATAATTTTAGAGGTAGTTTACTCGCATTCGCGTGAGGGAGAGTGGGATTTGTTCTTAAGAAAATCCACATTCAAAAGACACGAATGGGATTCGAACCCCTATTTATCCACTAGCAGCAGGCCAATCTTACACGAGAGTGACGCCTTAGACCGTTAGACCACTGAAGTGGGTATCGATGCTTAATATTTTTTTCTATATTTAGCACTCATACTTTATATAAGCGAATGATAATACAGTTTCACGTCAACTTGGGTTTGTAAAATACATTATAAACATAAATTAATATCTGGCTTACTGAAAAGTACATAATTCATTAATTAATTAAACACCCTTTGGTTTGGGCTTGTTTTGTTTAGTGACGACTGGTGTTGGAATGTCTTGTGTATTAGCCGGAGAGAGGTAACATATGGGAGTGGCCTAACCAACTCTTGGCTCCACCCATCTAAAGTTCAGTGTTCCGTCCAGAGATAGCCCTAGTAACAAGGGGCGATATTTTAACGTTACAGCCTCTAAGTAGATAACAAATTACTCGATAATTAAGCTTTGGATTATAAATATTTTTATAGTAAATTGGTCTTAAAGAATTTAAAAGTTTGAACTCCTTTTATAAAAAGTCAGAATTGATTTTATAAAAAGTCAAAACGCTGCATTATTACAATTTTTAGGCTGTGTCAAAAATAGTCAGCTTTAGCGAATTTTCACAAATGATAAAAATTAAAGTAAGTAAAAAATATAACAAAATTGAAGCATGTCTAATTTGTACATCCTTCCCTTACAAAATAAAACAAGTTCCTTGTTCCTGCGATGTATTTACAAGGCTGTATATGTTACGTAAGCTGGTCATGAAAATCAGCAAATACATCGCTCTGAAACGGGCTCTTAAGAGAAGTTCTGAACAGAAAACCACAAGGTCTCTGACATTGAGGTAGGCCAAGAATGACTTGGTGGAGGACCGTCGATTAAGAAGATAGAAGACTCGGAATATTATGGGGACGAACTAAAAAATGGAGCAGAGAATATACTTGACTGTCAAGGCTTTTTTGAAGGAGTTATTATTATTATTATTATTATTATTATTATGTACTTGTACGAGATTAGTTATATGAAATATTCAATATACGACATTTATATTAAGATGTGTTATTAGTAGGAAGGTAGTTAAATTTGGTAATTTAATTAATTTATGTAATGTTATAAACGGGAATAAGTTAATATAAGCTTATACTAGCTTGTCTATTTAATTCATCATAGTGTAAACTTGTTTTATCTGTGAGTAAAGTGCATTTTATTGAAAGTAAATTTCTGAAGATCTTAATTACTTTTTAATCAAGTAAATAAGTTACGTTTTTCAGTAATACTTTATCTATCATACTCCACTCAAACCATCAACATGGCACCATGAAAAGGAGTTTTATTTGACTTTAAAGTGCACTTTAGATGATATATAGTGGGTTTCTTTTGGATTATCTTTAAATTATCTCACTACCCACACATGAAATCTATTTATTTACATTAATGGAGTAAGGACGAGGATGGTAAAATTTTAAGCTAAAGTTACCTACATTTTCTTAGAGGAAGAGAGGGAAACAATTTATAAACAACTACACTCAATATATCCAGTTGTGATTAGAATCCTGACCTCCAAGACACCGCAAAACAGATGAAATGAGTCTAATGCCATAATCCACACACTCGCCGATGTATATTATCGTTATTATTGACATACATACAAACATACATACATACATCCATCACATCGTCCCCTTACGGGGTAGGCAAGAAACTGTGCAAATAACTAAAAAAACAACTCTGTATTTAATCCAGCCCCATGAACTTTCTCCACACTTCCCTAACCATGCATACTCCCTTCGCTTCAACAAATGCCAAGCATAGCTAGCTATAAACAATTTTATATTATATATAAAAATATGCACCCCGAGCAAACCACGTCAAATTACAAATATGTATTTTATCGTATAAAGTAATTTACGCCTCTTGTTCCGCTCGCGTGGCCCGCTTCGGCGGTTAGATGCTTTAAGTCGTTACTCTCGCAACAAAAAGCACTGCCGATGATGAGTAGATCGGAGTTCGAATCCCAGTCTGGTATACTAAGGTTAGTTTTTCCTAAATTATTTTTCACACTTTCTCTACGCAAATACAGGTACATTTCCTCAAAATTTAGTCTTCCTCATATCTAAAAATTAACGAAATTATTACAGATTTGTTCTTAGAGTATTTTTTTCTTTTTTTTTAGCAACACCACTTACTACTTCCGGTTTGGGCTGGCACTTATTTACTAACTATGCTAATGGCTTTGATAATAAGGAATGTTCTATTCAAAGGAAGTGTACCTGCATTTGTGTGGAGGGAGATTGGAAAAACATTTTGGAAAATCACCCTCACCCCACCCGATCCAGATTCGAGCCTTGATCTCCCGGTCATTGGCAGTATATTTTATTGCGAGAATAGCGCATTAGACCATGTTGCCACCGAAGTGGGTTCTTATGAGATTCTTCCACTAATTTTGATAGTTTCGCCACTTGCTTATATTCAAAGTCCTTTCCATACCTACTCACACTGTCCCCCTAAGCCAAATAACTTTAAATTTAATAGTTGGCGTGATTTATAGCTTAAATTCTAATTTCCAAATACCCCTACTAGTTGGCTTGTGAGCTAAGGTGTCAACCTCACCTGGTATAGTTGTCGGTCAAATCTCAGATGAGTATAATGAGGTTTATTTCAACTAAATATTTTCTACTTTCATTCCAGGCAAATGAAGGTAAGTTCCCTCTTAATGTTATTCATACATTAGAGTAAATATTTAGTTATCCCGGACGGGTAGTAAGAGTAGGAGCACCAAATAAACAAAACCATTAACTAACCTCCTATTTCTCAGGCATCAATAGGCACGCGGATTAGACGTCAAGCTCATCTAGTCTAACTTTCTGGAGGAGGGGAGGTCGGGTTTTACTTGAGGTATTATTTCTTAAATTATCTTCCACCTTCCCTACACTCAAATGTCGATACGTTACCTTTAAATTCTACCAACCTCATCCTTACCCATGAGTGTGATTAAACGCAAATAGCAAGGGGTAAATATGTGAAATACAATAAATCCTCCCTATATATTTCGTTAGATGAACTATATTGATAATATAATGCAAAAATAGTGAATTACCATTTATTTATCCATGCTGTTAACACACGCAAACAATTTGTTATCTCATACGTCCGATGTTGATTCCAAAAACTACACTATCTTTTTTGTACGTCACGTCTACATAAAAAATTTACTCAAAGCTACAATCATACATAATTATAATGTGCAATCTTCATCACTAACTTTTTCCATGTTAAAATGCAACAATTTTATCAATTTAGATTACCATCCAAGCTAATACGTACATACATTCTATATACTTAACAATGATTACCGATTGCCACAGGTTTATTCTTATGTAATATGTTTTTCATTCTCTCTTAAGAAACTAACAATTATCTTCTATCGTGGCAATATTCTAGAGACCTTGATAATACTTTTCCATAATGTGTATGTCCTTATGAATGCATTGCCCTTGCTCATCACTCACAGCTCCAAAATTATCAGGAAAAAATCCAAAAGTGAATGTCGAAAATAAATTTTCAAAGACATTCACTATCACACATATTTATAACATTGTAGCAAAGTTGACATAAAAGTTGAATAATTGTCTTTCTTCATGTTTAAAAAAATAATCCATGCACAGCTGCTTTAAATGAAAGCCAAGCTGTCAGTTTTATGTCCTGTAGCTTTGTCTCAAATACATTATCTTTCAAAAGTTTCCTTATTTGAGGGCTAATTAAAATTCCTTCTTTAAATGTAGTGTGTCATCAGTTTCTGGCTGTTCGTCTAAATCCTTAAAGTGTATGGTTCAGTGGCGTTTGCAGCACATTCATCTGCCCTATTTTCATCATTGGTTCTTTCATCAAAGCCTTTTGGGGGAACTGCTACCAGTAGGTTTTCACTATATGCTATAGTAATTATCTCAGATAATAATATGTTTGGATATTTAAAACTGTTTGTTTTTAAATTTCTGAAATTTTTATCATACAAAAATAGCAATCATCAACGTGGCTACGTGGCTGTCTTCCACATCATAAGTACAGAAAAAGTTACCTATACTTTTGAGTTATGCATGTCTAATAATGCTATTATTATTATTAATATTATTAATATAATCATTAGCACCACGTCTTACTACCCGTTCCGGCTATACACACTCAGAGTTATTGTTGTTATCACACACCTGACATAAATTGCCAGGGGTATTAAGACAATTATTTTGCTTCGGTGCTATAAAAATACAATGGTAGTCCAAACACATAAGATTTAAAAAAACTCTCCAAATAAACACAGATCAACCACTCACGCCATATCCGTTTCTATGTAACTGCAAAAACTCTTGTGTGGGAATTTACGTAGTACAACATTAATACTGTCGAGACACTACCGCCATCCATAAGCAAATGTGGCTATGTACTCGTATATGATCAGTGTTGTTTTATTATATGTAACTTAATATGTTTGCACAAGCCTATACTGTAGGTCATTATGCCAGATCAAGTCCAAATTCCCTTCACTAAATCGTAGTAAGATACACGTATTACCCTACGCGTTAACACAAAAATCAAAATATATCAAAATTGTGACGTGATGTGAAATTTTTACTATCATTCCCGAAATATACAACAAAAAATGTTCAAAATTAGCCAACATATTGGGGGAGGATAGACATTATTTTGAGTAGCGTAATCAGCGCTGTATTTATTTGATCTGACCAGTAAAAATATATTCATGAAGCTGCCTCTAGTATATTTGACCAGTGATAATTAAATTCATGATCCTTCTAAGGAAATTATTCCAAGTACTCTACATCTACCTTGAAGCAGGCATATATAGTATTATTCCTTGTGGGACTAGTTTTAATACTGAGCTAGCGGTTACAGTTTCCATTCTCTAAAGTTTCTAATGTGTATAATTGGTGAATTGTTGATTTGGAGATGGTGAGATTTATTTGTTTCAGAAATAAACATCAGTATGAATTTCGTAGAGAGACCATTATTTGAAAATCAGAACTCATATTGCCACAATGGAATACATAAAAATATTACAATTGTATTTATATTCTTAATCTGCTTAGTTAATAATGTATATATGAATTATACAGTAATCCATAAAGAAGTATTATTGGAATTTTTTTTGATAACTTTTTAGCAAGTAAATCAAATAAAACATATTTCTATAATGCCACGTTTTAGCTAGTTTCATTAAATGTTGGTGGGCTTCTTATAAACATTAGTGTTCCTCTCATCTCTCACTTATATAAAGAGTTTCGTTTGCAATTTTGTTTGCATGTTCACGATAAACTCCAAGACCGCTGAACACATCTAGACAGGATTTTCCCTCATGTGTTCCTTATACTCACAGGACACACATCAGTTTTATGTTTTCCTGTTTAAACTCGATAACATTGATGGTATTCAAATATTATGCCTTAGCTACGCGATCAATTGTTAGTTTCTCCTTTCTGCTTTACTTGATCTTCAAATTAATAAACTGCAAATCCAAAGAATAATTATTACAAAATACAATTCAATCCCAAATCCAAAGAGAAATGATAGTTTAAATTAATTGGTTGTTTCGTATTCATATTAGTGAACAGATGATGTTTCTTTAACAAATAAAAACTGCATATATTCCACATCTTTATTTTATTTTATTTTACATTTTACATATCCTCTATAAATATTCAGGCAAATAAAGATCGTTTAGCTACAAGAGTGAGCTACTTTAAAACCCAGGAATTTGAAACATTGCATTATGTTTATAGGAAGCCTAAGAGTTCGATATTAATAATTTATTATATAGATATATATATAGTGAGCCTGACACCTTCAACCACTTGACCATCACTTCAGTTAAATTAAAAATCAAGGTGGGAAATAAGCTTAAATTTGGTATAGATTTACAATCCTAAGGGAATCTTGGGGTGTTTATCTCAGGCACCCAACGTTACCCTTACATTATATTCAGAGTTTGACACCTAAAGACGTGTGATGAGCTATGTGGTTATCTCCAAAACCATAAATCATGTAGAGGGAAATATCAGAATATGTACGGTCATTCGTTTTACCCTATAAGGTAATAAACTTAACATGAATTGTTACATTATGGTATAATTTATAAGATAGAGCCATAGTATAATCCGTCAAGGTATGACTGCTACCTTTCAAGATAAACTAGGTCTACTTAGATAAACTTGAAAATGTAAACACGGATATTATTTTAAACTCCTACGCGTATTTTTTAGGTCTACACCTGAAACTGTGAGCCCCTACCATGGGTATATTCAAAACCAAATATTAGCAGGCTGAAACTTGGAATATTCCTGCGTACCCAAAGAGACCTAAGGATGTGCTGCCTTCTGTGTTATTTTCTTTAGCATTTACTTATACCACCTACTCTAGATTTAGCCGTAGTGAACATCCAGCTACAGCCTAATTTAATTAGTTTCGATCCAAATAGTCTACAGTGTGTAACATTTCCACTGTAATAAACCTTTAACTTAAGTTTGAGTGAGCCTAAAAATTGAAACTTAAAACAATAAATGCCATTCCAACATGGTAATTATTTGAAAACCAAACTTTTATATGGTTTTAAACTTAAGACTTGGAGAACCAGCGTTCTTATTTTGGTAGAGCGTAGAGCAACTGACTCTATTGAATGGGACAGGGATTAGATGCCGAGTGCAGACAGCCATTGAACCCCACCCGCCAGGCTTAAGTTCCATACCGTGGTTTCAGTAAGGAAAGACAGACAGGCTTCTTTGCTGGAAGCTATATATTTTGTTTACAAGGTATGAACTCCTTTGATATTGAATACTTTATCACTATGGAATGCGAGGTTATAACGAATTAAATCTCCCCAGATTAAGCCACTGTTGAGGATGTGAATAATGTGAATGTGAATGTGAATAAAACAAAAGAGGGTGAAGAAGACTAAGGGCCAGTTTCATAGTCAAATTTAGTACGCCTCAAGTGCGGCGCTACACTAAGTACATGACGACACCTACCTAAACCAGAATGGAATGGGCCAGTTTCCTATGCGAGAACGGCCCATTCCATTCGAGTTTAGGTAGGTGTCGTCTTGTATTTAGTGTAGCGCCGCACTTGAGGCGTACTAAATTTGACTATGAAACTGGCCCTAAGACGAGAATTAAGAAAATTTCCCGACAGTAAAAGAGATGTTTGAAGGTGTCAATACTGCTCTAAGGTCCATTGAATGTTTGTAAAATATGGAATCGTGTGTGTAAAAACATAAACTAGAGAAGGTTTCAGAATACATATTCAATAAAACAGTGGCGCCTATACAGCAAGCAACAGCACATAGACAATTTATTTATGTGTTTATTGATAGATTTCAATAAAATCGATTCGTTTAGTGATATTCATTTTGTGTCTCTCCCACTAAAATTAGTGGGAAAAAACATTTTAATTTGGGGGAACTTTTGACATTGTGAACCGTAAGTAAGGTTCACTATAAGTAGAGTTGATTGTATTATGAGATTGTGACATCACCTCAGTGAGCACCGGTAGGGTAGTTACAAATCCAAGAAAAATCAACGTGACACTTTCAATGTGTATTTAATGTTATTATTATTATTATTAGCACCGCGTCTTACTACCCGTTCAGGTTATACGCACTTACGCTAATGTGTAATGGCAGGGTGATTGTGAGATGAAATGAAGGACCTACAATTTAACGTGGAATCCGAACCACGGTGGAGGCCTGGCATTCCCCACATTCACAAGATGTCTTGTCAGAGGTGAAGGAAGGGTTTGGTAATCAGATAAATCTTTGCCGGGATCGAGGATTGAACCCCGGCCGCCAGCATAGAAGTCTGACACCTTACCCCTAGACCACCAGGTCACCAATATTTAATGAAAATACCGGGTAAGTACACCTCAACCGTACGTTTAGAAATAAACTATATATTGAGCATTAAATTGCGCGACTACTGGGAAGTGCATCTTTAAAATAAATTACTCAAACAATTTTAAATTGTACATAAGGTGCTATGGAAACCATTAGGGTGTGTATCCAAGACTTATTTTGTACATCCATAGTTAGTCTAATGTATCATACATTGTGACTACCGATTCGAGTAGATAAAATCAAGAAATATAGAAAATATAAACTTGGCATGAGCCTACGTCATTAAGGTAGCTACAGTTTTTCTTAACCCGGCTATTTTGAGCTTGAAATATTAAACTGTGAGATTGATAGACTGGTAGCTGTCATTTAAATCTTAAACTTGGTATGATTACTCAGAGAAATTATCGGATTGGACCTTAGGCGTTTATTTTCAATATTTTATTAGTCTTACGCCCTATACTGCGTGATCAACTGCGTGGGTGTTTACAAAAGCAATACACTTAGGAAAATAAAATGCTGCGTTCGTAGGCTACAAATGAGAATTGAGGGTGCGAAATATGATTATTTTTACTTCTCTTTGCATTACAATACTAAGTACTTCAATCACGTGGTCACTGGTTTGTCATGTTAAAACGGTATTTAATTTGGTTCACTACCACTATGTGCTGTTAATATAGTAGCGATTCTATAAATTCCAACCTTAAATCCAAATAAACGTAAAAAAGACCACTAAATTTATCCGGGTAGCGCCGTTCACTTTTAGCAAGTTTTATACATATTGCGAGACTCATGTCTTAAACTATTTAATCACTAGTGTAGGTAGTTCTCAAACCAAAGAACATAAACATTAGAAACCTGATATCTGTCAAAAGTAAGCTCATGCGTTTTTATACATAAAGTGAGCCTGATGCCTTAGACAGCGTGACTACAAGTGCAGTTAGCTTCAACATAAATGCAATTAGAAAGCTGATACTGTTCTTGCGCACAAAGGGGAAAGTGGGAGTATACATTTGTTTTTTCTTTTAACTTTTTAAATATTATGAATGTAAAAACGTAAAAAAGTAACCAATATTATTCAATATCGGTAATTGCTATTTAATATATTAGTAATTTGAGGTTTCTACCCATGCAACGCCGTGCACTTGGAGCTAATAGTTTATAAGACTAGAGTTAATATAATCCTCATATTTAAAAAGCTCATGTTAAAATAAAGCCTTATTAGTTATTACTAATTTTATACTCGTTTTAGGGTTAATGTATAAACGGAAAATGTACAAATGGCTATCTAACTATAATCCTAAAAGTTGGAAGGTAAGGACAATTGTATGCCTTCAAGCAAGTTGTATGTTGTAAATCGTTGACAAGTAGCCAAATTTCAGACAAGTTTGGTATCTAATGCGGAAATCAAATGTATTGTTAACTTCTGGCTAGGAACCTAATACAAACAGTGGTAAACTGGCTGCCTTCCAGTTAGCTATCTGCTTCAGAGAGAGGACAAATAGCTACGTTTCATTCAGGTATCTGATAAAGATAAAGGATATTTGGATATTCTATTTTAGGTTGCTAATAAAGGGGCAGACAACTGGCTACCTTACAGTAAAGTGCTTGATTCATAGAGGGGGTAAATAGCAAATTTACAGTAAAATGCCTCATTTTAATGTAGTCGGTCATTTATCCTCTACATCAGCGGTGGTACATATAGTTTATTACGTTGTCTCAGGTAGTACACAAATATGTAACAAAAATACAAATACGTATACAATTATAAATAGTTGGGAAAAATATTCGATGTACAGTACACCTTATTTTCCACAGGTAAGATGACACTGTCATAAGCTGGGGGGGGGGGGNGGGGGGAGGGTGCACCAAAAACTTATCCGGTCCAGTTATTTTACTGGATACATTTCTATGCCTTTTTTCTACATTTAATAAAGTTTGTTTTTATTTTATTTTCTGTTCACCCTGAATATAATGGGGCAAGTTGCTGAAAATTGAACATTATAAGAGGAAACGATCAGCAAATAACACTGACACAGCTAGTAACAGCAGTAGAAATACTAGTAGTAGCAACAGCCAGCGTACCATAAATATTCTGGGATATCAAAAAGGATTACAAGAAAATACAATGAAGAGCACTTGGCACACGAATTTACTTGATGTAGAGATGAAAATGACCCCAAGCCACAATGCGTTGTTTGTTACAAACAAGTCACGAACCGCTCGATTAAAACATCCCTTTTGAAATGTCATTTCTACAACAAACATGAGCATTTGGAAGAAAAACCACACAATATGTTTTTAAAAGACAGTGAAGTGAATTGAAGTTCATAAAAAAAACAGTTAATTCTTCTAATGCAACTAAGACACGAGGTGTTGAAACATCATATTTAGTTAGTCTGACAATTACTCAAACTGTAAAACCTCACACTATTGGAGAAACTTTAATCCTACTTGTTGCAAAATATATTGTAACATCAATTCTTGGCCCAGCTGCAGCCACAAAATTGAATGTTGTTTCTCAATAAAACGAAACTTTTTTTTCAGAAAATTAACTAAATGGCAGCTCAACTAAAATAAACACCAGTTCAAAATATAAAACAGGTGAGATTTTTTAAAATTCGGGTAGATTAAAGTACTGATTTAGCAAATTTTGCGCAGTTGATGACTTACACACGATTTTAAAGAAAACAAGTCATATAAGAAGGATTTTAGCTATGCAAACCGCTTCCAAATAATACCCCCACTGATGAAATTTTTAATAAAAACAATGAATTTGTCATCATTTATGATATTATTTATAAAAACTGCATGGGTGTATGTTCTGATAGTGCACGCGCGATGACGGGCAGTCGTGGTGGTGTTCATGCTAAAACTAAAGAAGTTGCTCCAGATGCAAAGTTTACAAATTGCAGCATACATCGTGAAGCACTGACCACAAAATCAATGATCACGGAACTAAAGATTGTATTAGACCAATTAGTAAATATGAAGAATTTTATTAAATTCAGGTGCGTATAACCCGAGCGGGTAGTATGACGTGGCGCTAATAATAATAATAATAATAATAATAATAATAATAATAATATTAAATTCAGAACTCTTAATTCAAGACTATTTCAATTTTGTGTAGTGAGATGGCTAGACCACAATAAGCTTCTTCTGCATACAGAAGTCAGATGGTTATCAATACTAAGGGTTTTAACTTGACTCGAATTTGAGCTCTCTCATTGTTTTACTAATTAAATCTGGTGACGACGATTTTAATATTTGGATGATATTTTTGGAGGCCTGAACGAACTGAATTTCGCTTACAAAGTCCAAATACAACAACTTTTACTATAACATACAAAATAATGGTAGCTGACATTAAACTCTAATACATAATCAAGGATATACGACAGAACAAGTTTGTTGAATTGCTTACATTAGAAGAAAAAGTGAACTAACAATGAATGAAATACTGAGTATAGATACAAAATAAAACGCTAGGGCCTTGTTAAGAATTTTCGTTCTAATTTCCCAAAAATTTAGATAAAGAAAGCTGATAAGAGAACCATTTTCAACCATTTCGTAAGTTGTGTTGGATAATTTTCCAGTTCAAGAGAGAGCTCAACTAATAGATATTTTATTCATGGGATGAAAGTCTAATAAGTGGGCTTAAAAAAGACGGCCTGTGCAATTTTTTGTTAAAGATGAGGGATAAACATTCAGTTTTTTTAAACAAAGCATTAACAATTTTAATGCCTTTCAACACATTGTATTTGTGTGAAGAATATGGGTTTTCTGCCTTTTAGGGAATTAGAAATAAATACTGAACACGATTGCCATTTGAGCCCGGCTTACATTTGAAGTTAACGAGGATAAAGCCCGATATATAGAGGATAGTTTCAAAGGAACAAGCCCACCCATCACATTAGTATTAAATAAATGTAAATAATAGTTTGCGCGCACTAATTAATATAATAAAACTATTATTTTTTGACAAGATAGTTTATTTTATTCTTTTTGTCCTATGATCATAGACGCATATTCATGGCTGCACAAATTTGAACCACGAAATATGTCCATATTGAAATATACATGTTTAGCAGTTTATTTAAGTGGAACAACATTCCAAAAGTTTAAGAGCCTCTGCTATACATCAAGGCTCTTTACTTGAAGATAATCAATTTTCTTACCTCTAAGTAAATGTACCTGATCTGAAGATAACTAGTTGTGAGCCCTCTTCGTCAAGATACCTGACTTGAAGGTAATAAGCTGTAAGTACTTTATGTGAAGGTACCTGACTTGAAGGTAGTCAGCTGTAAGCCCTTGGCATCATGGCATTTGACTTGAAGGAATCCAACTGTCAGCCTTATCTGTCAAGGTACCTGACTTGAAGTTATTCAGTTATAAGCTCTCTCCTTCAAGATACCTGACTTGAAGTTAGCCAGCTCTAAGCCCTCTCTGTCAAAGTACCTGACTTGAAGTTAGCCAGCTGTAAGCCCTCTCCGTCAAGGTACCTGACTTGAAGGTGGCCAGTTATCAGCCCTCTCCTTCAAAGTACCTGACTTGAAGGTAGCCAGTTGTCAGCCCTAGCTTGAAGGTAATACATGTCAGCCATCTACGTCATAGTACATGACTTAAAGGTATTCAAATGTTAACCCTTTACGTCAATATACCTGTTTTGAAGGTATGCAGTTATCAGCCCTCTACGTCAGTTTACCTGACATGAAGGTAATCAGTTGTCAACCCTCTATTTAACGTTAGTAACTGAGTTTAAACAACCTTAATTTTATTTCTAATCGTATAAAAATATTTCTCTTATTAACTTTTCACACATTCTATTAGAGTAAGTCTTGTTTAGTTGAAACTCTCTAAATATTTTAACTCTTTACATGTATTGACATTTCCACCTTCAAAACTTAGATAAGGAAACAAAGTAAATTATAAATCAATTTGTTATGAAATACCGACAACATAATATATGTATTTAGATACTGTATTATCTTTCTGTGGCCCGTTTCTCGTGTCGTGGAGTAGAGGACATTCCTACTGGCCATTGTTTGCCTTAAGTGGGCTATTTGCTACAGAGATACGGTCGCTACTGATGTAATTCCTCTAGAGGACCGTCTTACACTGTCACGTCCAAAGCTGCTGTCCCACTGGGCTGGTTTACTAGCCGCTGTTTGTTGTTAGCTGATAGCAACAGCTAGTATCAGCTGCTCGGGGGTCACACTTTTATACTCATAGCTGATACTGGCAGCAATTGGTAGCAAAAGGGCACAAGGATATTTTTATTCCTGTACATGTTTCGAAATGTTTTAATTTTATTATTTAAAGGCCCCGTGGTATAATTCAACCCGACAGCATTCAATTCTTCCAGCATCTTCCTGAAAGCTGTTTCCTTCTCGTCTCTTTTGACGTAATCTCTGAATGAGGCGTTCCACAAGCACTCGCAACTTTGATATATATTTTAAATTTATTTATTTGAAGTATTTAACGTGAAAATTCTTAACTGACTGATTATATCAACACACGAGAATTTCTATGAAGGAGAGTGAAAAGGCCTACCAATTTTGCTGCAAAAGGTATTTTCACATACATTCAAGGGTTCTTTTACATGCGATAATCGACATGGGGGCGACGGCTTTACTTCTCCTCCAAAGGATGTTGTTCTATATATTTTTATCCCTCGAGAACAATATTGCTGGGCTTATAACCCATGAACATTAGGTCCCGAGGTGAGGACCTTACCCCAAGATCACCGAGTTAAAATATATTTATAAAAACACACCTTAATATGATCCCCAGACCACTTTATTTCCGGGATCACAAGAAACAACGCCAGGCACAAAAAAACCAATGAGACAAGAACGCAGTGTCAACCACATGGGGTTTAGACTGGATGCTCTGTTCAACCATCAACCACAGGTCCAGGTTGGCTGGTGGCCGCTAAAGTTAAACATGGACCAGCACACAGCAGATGTCTTTGAAATGAAATAGAAGCTATTTTAGTATAGTATTATTGTGATGCTATTAATATAATATATATTTCCAATCAAAAGCACATGCATAAAATTGAGAGATACAAATGTAATGCTATTACACTATAGCTAGAGCCAATATTGTGTTTACTAACCTCGTAGTGACGATTAGGTCACTTATTTATATCGCCTACTTCATAGTGATTATTAGGGATGATTATTTATTAATATTTATATCGTGATAGTTAAGGTTATTAATACTTATTTTATGTCACCTCTTAGTGATAACTGAAAGTAATACTACTACTATTATACCATCTCTTAGTGATTACTGAGGGAGTAATATTACTGTTATACCACCTCTTATTGATAACTGAGAGAGTAATATTACTGTTATACCACCTCTTAGTGATTGCTGAGAGAGTGATATTACTGTTATACCACATAGTAGTGATTGCTGAGAGAAGAGTATTAATGTTATACCACCTTTTAGTGATTGCTAAGAGAGTAATATTACTGCTATCCCACCTTTTAGTGATTGCTGAGAGAGTAATATTACTGTTATACCACCTTGTAGTGATTGTTGAGAGAGTAATATTACTGTTGTACCATCTCATAGTGATTACTGAAAGAGTAATATTACTGTTATACTACCTCTTAGTGATTGCTGAGAGAGTAATATTACTGGTATACCCCCTCGTAATAATAACTGATAGTAATACTACATTGTTATATATCCTCATAATGATAACTGATAGTAATACTACACTGTTATATATCCTCGTAATGATAACTGATAGTAATACTACACTGTTATAACCCCTCGTAATAATAACTGATAGTAATACTACATTGTTATATATCCTCGTAATGATAACTGATAGTAATACTACACTGTTATATATCCTCGTAATGATAACTGATAGTAATACTACATTGTTATATATCCTCGTAATGATAACTGATAGTAATACTACACTGGTATATACCCTCGTAATGATATCTGAAAGTAATACTACACTGTTATACCCCCTCATAATGATAACTGAGAGTAATACTACAGTGTTATATACCCTCGTAGTGATAACTGTGAATAATACCTATGTTACCCACACACAGTGATTATAATGGATAATAAGTATTTAATCAACTTATTTAAAGTATATTATGGCTCACCTCATAATGATTACCAGGTACAATACTGCTGTTTCTGGAACGAATACTACCCACTTCAGATTCGTCCAAGTAAAAATTGACATGTCCTGCCATTGTTTCATACGTTTAGGATAAATTGATTTAAATAAATATATACACAGGGTTTAGGTATCCTTTCGTGTTTCAGTCTTAATATTATCCGAATCAATACGTTAACGAACTTTAAAGGTTGTCTTAAACATTTGAACACGTTGCGGTAATGAGCGAAGTGCTGTCCGATAGAACTGTAAACCTTCATACGCGACTGACACGTATAATACTCAGTGTTTGTAATAATTGATGTGTTATAGATATTTTCTATCACTATCAATATACATAGTATAGATAACATGAGATAATAATTGTAATAAGACATGTGACGCCAGTTTATATACTTACAATAAATGTATGCCAACAAATATTTTACTAGTAGAATTATTGCATTGCTTTATTCAAAAAATCTTAATATATTATCATCATTCCAGTAATTTATTTCAGGATTGATGTTCATAAGAAATATATCTTGAATAAATATTACATTTGATATAGTTTAAATTCACTTTGGTGGCCGCATGTTCCAAGGCACTACTTTAGAATATACTAGACTGATGATGATGGTGAGATCGGGGTTCAATACCGGTCGGGTGTACTGAGGGTATTTTTTTCTAAATGGTTTTCCACCCTCCCTTTACACAAATGTGGATACTTCTCCTCTAATTGCAACCCTCCTAATTCCTAGCACATAGTGTAATTAGTACATAAGTATATAACCCTAACGGGTAATAAGACTCGGTGCTTAAGAAATATATAGTTTAACCCGCAAAGGTGGGCACTTTAGCTAATCGTTCAAGTACATATCATCTGGCTCGCCGGTGAGGGCGAGTTAGAGGTTCAAATCCCAACCAGGTGTACAGAGAGTGTTTTTTTTTCCTAAATGGTTTTCAGTTTTTCCGCTAGGATAATGGGCGTACATTTCCTGTAATTTCTAACTTACTCATTTTTATTCTTTAATGTAAATAAAGGTGGATTTTCCGGATGAGTAAAAAGTAACAACACAAAAAATAGCTTATACACATACCTTATAATTTGAATTTTTGCAACACGATTTGTTGTTATATTTTTATATTACAGTTTGTTTAAATCAATTTCTAAATATTGATTAGTTATAAAGCAAGTTTATTTTTATACATCGTACAAAAAGTTATCCCCATGACTTAATTCACGTTCGGGTTAGCTGCTTTATTTACACTAATAGTGTAAGAATGATTAAGATAGAGTTGAGAGAAAATGTACCCACATTTGCAAGGATAATACACCATTTAGAAATAACATCCTCGTTGAACCCGGCTGGGATTAAAACCCTAATACCCCCATCATTCTCAATCTAATACATTGCAAGAGTGACGTCCTAAGCCAAGCATGCAGGTTTCATATAATCGAATGGGAGAAAGCAAGGTAATAGCTTTGAGATGCATAATAGTTTCCTCACTCTATCATTCAATAAAATATTTATTCTGTTTACTTGCGAGAATTCTCAAATTTGTATACAGTTCAAAAGATATGTTTTCTTCATTTATATGAAGCAGTAAGTTGTTTTTCTCCAAAGAATTACTTGCAGTACCAAAACGCGATCCGAATAAATAGAATACTTTCTCCATGCTGGCTATTAGGTTGACTTTGTTCCTCAACTCACTTATAAGGCCTTGGTCCTCCAGTTCGTGGCCACCCCTGATGGCGAGTGCCAGCAACATGTTCATCAGCGCCAGCACCACGGTAACTAGGAAGACTATGTGTATCAATCCTGCCACCACCTCTGCATCACGATCGTTTTCCTTGAACAAGGCGGAGCCATCCAAACCTCCGTTGAGCAACACCAGGGTGGTAGATAGGAAAGAGCTCCAGATATTACCAAATTTGTTCGGATTAAGGTCTCGATAAAGAAGATAGAACGTCAAGGTGAATCCTACCAAGACGTACGTGAGCATCACCATGGTAACCGTCATCCTCTTCAAGATATGCTGGAGCATGGCTGAGTGCTTGCTGAAAACTGGTAAGATGTTGCTGTACAGGAGGAGAGACAGCCAAGAGAAGATAAGCGCAAGGCAGGAAATGGAACGGGACGCTGTAAACAGGGCAATCATGCTTAGCACAGGTGGTACCACAGTGATATTTAATTTGAAAAAGGTTTCTAAAGCGGACCCTCGTCCTAGATAAACATGAGGCAAGCTCATTAGAAGAGACAGCGTACAAAGCAACACAAACCATGATTTCCAGACTGGTTTGATCATTTGAGAAGAAAAATCAAACACAACGGTAAATAAACAAACAAATAATATATAAAATAAATAAATTACAAACTGTGACCAAAGTATGGTTTTATAGGGCCCTCTTCCCCATTCTAGTGCGATGAAAGCTTCAAGGAAAGGATGACTCAGCAAGGAATTCATCCTACTCCCCCTATTTTCGTATAAGCGCTCTAACACGTCCATCTTTTTCCCAATAGGCTGGTAGCACACTTTCATATTCAGGTTGACGTCCTTGTAACCATCCTCATCTTCATCTCCTAGAGTGATGCACGAACTGAATATATCATGGATCATTTCAGGTCCTTCAGGAACGTATTTTAAAATAAAATCCATCGCGGCAATCCCGGAGGACTGACGTGAAAACTTTCCACCTGTTTTAATACTCGCCATCAAGTTTGAGCCGTTTTCTATCAGAAACTGCGTACAAGACATTGACCCTGATAATGCAGCGTAATGCAATGGGGTAAGCATTTTTTCGTTTCTCATGTTTAGGTATTTGTTGCAGTTGAACTTTATATCACGCATGTCACTTTCAATATCTAGAAAGCAGCAGTACAATATTTCAAGTGCATGGACGTTCCCAGACTGCGCAGCAAGATGAAGGCAGTTGCATTTGGACGAGTACTTCATTATAATTTTCACGTCACGTCCACTACGGTTCTGAAGTACTGACCTATTATTAGGGTCTTTCTTTAGTTCGGCTATCATTTCACACCCTTCCTTTCCATACAAAACAAGCAAGTCTTCAAGAAAGATTTTACCATCCCAAGCGTTCTTCAGAATAATCTTCTTATCCAACAAGAATTTAAATTTAGTTTTGATATTTTTTATGCGCATAAACAAACGGCTGCGACATTCCTGGGACATGAGCAGCAATTGCATCGTCTCTAGCTGGCCCAGTTGAGTTGCGAGATGTAAAGGTGTCACATACTTCTCATTGTTGAACTCTTCGACGTTCGCTCCAAATACCAACAGCTGCAGAACACACTCTGTACTTGTTGATTTCACTGCTAACATAAGGGGTGTCATACCTTTGATCGGTTTAGCTACAAACGTCCTTGAACCTGTTATACTTAGCAGTACTTTCAGCAATGCCGCGTGTCCATTTTTTGAAGCAACGTGTATGAAACTTTCACCATTGATTTCTAATAAGTTTCTAAATGATTTATTGAACTGAACAATGCGTTTGTAACAAGCAGTGTTGCCACTCCAAACTGCTAGGAGCAGAAGTGATCTGTGATCTTCTATAGAATTGGTAGTTTTGATTAAGGTTTTCAATAAGTGTCCATGGCCATTTCTCACAGCCCAAACTAAAGCAGTGTCACCATTATTGTCAGTTACGTTAGGATCTGCTCCAAGTCCGAGGAGAATCTGAACGCACCTTAAGCTACCTCGAGAAGAAGCGACCATAAGGGGTGTCAAACCTACGGGATTTTTGCTGTCTAGCAAAATATTTCTGACGTTTTTCTTTTTCAGAAGCTCGTTCAAAATGGAGGGGCTGGATGTAAGCGTTGCCGTGTGCAAGAAATTTTGTTTGTAGAGTGTTGAGCCTAGATTGTCTATGCCTGTAAACAAATCAACAAATTTCAAATATATCTTATTATGTCTTTCATTTAATAATAGATAAACAATGTTAAAATACAACTAAAGAAGATGTTAAAATTAGTGTTATACTAGTTGTGATGAAACACAATATTAATCAATATTTACAATTCGAAGCCTATTGAAGGAACAAAAGCTTCAGAGAATAAAATTTACTTTATTAAATCACCAAAAACACCCTAAATGGTGGGTGCGTGGGCTAAGGCATATTCTTAGTCTGGTCTAGTTTTCTGGTGATAGGGAAGGAGGGACGGATTTGAAGGCTAAAATCCCATCCGGCTGTAAGGAGGGTGTCTTTTACTAAATTGTTTTCACATTACCGCCACGTAAATATGTGCACGCCTCCTCTAAACTAAGACTAAAAAGGAAAGAAATGTTGTTTAGATAAAAGAAAATGTGAAATGTTTTAGGAAATAAATTTAGTATAAGTAAAAGGAAACATGACATATTTAAAACAAAGTAAAAGTTTAACAATATAAATTTCACATAGCAAAATAATAATAAAAGTATATAGTACAAATTAATGTGATGAGTGGCATTGCTTATTTTCTAATAGTTTGTTCAATTTAGTAGAATAATGTGTGACAACCGATATTAAACAAATTTTTAGGCTAGACTCATTGAGTCTTGTTCAATATTTTATTCTTGATAATTTTTGTGTCTGAAAACGCTGATTCACTCAAGTATGTTGATCCAAATATACATTATATTTACATCGCAATGTCTCTTAATAGGTTGTACTGGTTTACATTCACATTGCGCCAAAAACTCAATCGATCTTTTGAATACCCGTAGTTAATTTCAATGTAATTTTGTAAACAAATCATTTCCATTTCTATTTTTGCTTTGTCTCACCCAAACTGATCACTTATTTTCTTTGAAATAATTTCAGCATCAGTATTTGTAAACGGATACATAATACATTTTACAATTGACTCAATTTTCGGAAAATCTGATAAACGATTATCGAATTGCTAAACAAAAATAACTTAAATATGTCATATAATATTCACGGGAATAACTAGACGAATATCTACCACTCTCTGTTGACAAGTTAGGAAAATGTTTAAAAATATCTTGGAATAATATTTGATCTACATAGTTTCAACTTTTGCCAAAAACTTTGCACAGCAGTTCTCATGTGCATTATGGTTTTATCTTTTCCTTGCAATTCTAAATTTAGTTTATTTAACTTAGTTGTTATATCTGTAAGAAACACCTAGGCCCGTATGCAAGGACGATGCTGAGCACGGCCAGAGTACAGGCTGAGCACTAGCAGAGCATGAGGCCTGTCGTGAAAACAGGTGTCTCAATCGTCTATGCGCGCAGCGCCATGTTGTGGAAATATCCTCTGAGTACAGGCAGAGTATAGCCTGAGCACTAGCAGAGCATGAGGCCTGTCGTGAAACCAGCTGTCTCGATTGTCTATGCGCGCAGCGTCATGTTGTGGAAATATCCTCTGAGTACAGGCAGAGTATAGCCTGAGCACTAGCAGAGCATGAGGCCTGTCGTGAAAACAGCTGTCTCGATCGTCTATGAGCGCAGCGCCATGTTGTGGAAATATCCTCTGAGTACAGGCAGAGTATAGCCTGAGCCAGCCCGGGACCAGGCTCTGGCGGGACTCAAGATATTGCGTCATAGATCGTACTAGCACGAGGCTCATACTCTGCCTGTACTCTGGCTGTGCTCAGCATCGTCCTTGCATACGGGCCTTAGTCTTTAAGCCATTAAAGATCAGTCAACTCATCATATTGTTGATGTTGCTCCTATAAGAATGACATTATTTATGACAACTGATCCCTGAAACGCTGCCAAACCTTTCTTTTACTCGAAACTATTGCACCTCCGTTTGCAATAATAAGTCGCGTATTAAACATCAAGTACTCCGGTTAGTTCTTTGAACAGATGTGTTTGCATAGCCTTTACTCATATTGAGTTGACCATTTTACAACTGGTTTCTTAACTGAATTCACGTTTAAAAATTTACCACAAAGTGTCTGCTCGTGATAATATACAGTGATAATATATGAACTCTGTAAATGCAATATCTTTTTTGTCAAGTGCAATAAAAGCGTTAAAGCTGGCGCACATTAGTTAGTGATGCTGATAAGTTTGTTAAATGAATATTGTTTTCATTAATAAAGTTTGTAATATAATTGTCAATGTCTGAACCACGTCTATGTCCTTCAAGTGTCAAAGAAGTTTTAAAAGTCTTCTATGAAATCAACATAGCTTTGAAAACCACACGCATAAATATTCTCAATTTAGCTTTGTAAACTACGTCAGTGGATTCATCCAGTCGCATTGAAAAAAAGGTATAAGACTAGTTCAGTTTCTACTTGAGAAACTAAATCGCTAATAATCTCGTTTACGAGTCACGTTATGGTTCTAGCTGGTAATTGCAGTGAATGTATTGCATTTAATATATCTTATTTATTTTTTAAATCATCAAACATAATCACAACATCAACACAAACATCAAATGCTTGTTTAATGCGTTCTACATCGTCGAATGGTGTTTCTTTATGACTACTGGTTTGCTTTCACGAAATGGTGCAATAGTAGCTGCCTTATTTTTATTTATTTATTTTGTAAACATCATTTGCTGAACTTTCAGGTGGTATTTCAGTTATTGTACTTTCTTTTTTCTTGACTCACTCAGTGCATAATTAAAAGTTTTATTCAAGATTTCCCTTCTTACAAAGTGACACACGATAATGGCAAATGAGGCGCGCCCTCTTTTCATTTACACTAGTAAACTATAGTTAAAGTTTCTATTCTTCATGAAAATGGTAGTTTTGCGATATTTTTACACACTGCAACTAGCACTCATTTTAATGATTATTAACTAAAATAATAACATAATTTTCTATGGCAGCAGGACTGATTATGAAATTAAAAAGGTTGAGATGGTGTAGCTTAACTCGTGGCTCACCTTGCCGTTATGATTAACGACCAATTCTAGGTACTGGCCCCTCGCTGCTGCACTAACAAGTAGCGTGATAATGTGACTATCGACAGGGGAGGGGGTGCATAAGCCATAACCTTGAAGAGCCCCGCGTCATTGTACCACGCCACTGCCACTGGTAATTTTTGTTATTATTTTCCACCACTGATCAGTTTACGGGCAAAGTTATGCATTATATTATATTAATTTACCTCTATCCCTTAAGACGTTCGCGAATGACCACTTTTTGAAACTTTATTTGTATCTGCTATTTGGAGTAGTCTTCCCCAGAAATGTTTTAAAACTTGGATGGTTATTTGAAGTGGCTTTCCTTCAGCAATTTTTTGAAAATTGTATACCTCTAGAAGCTATTTTAATAAATCCTCACCTTGAATTTAAAAAATTGCTTTCTCTAGAAGCGACATAAAGTGGTTCCTAGACATTTTTGTAATTTGGATGCTTATAGACGCTATTTGAAATGGTGTTTTCATGCATTAAAAAAATAATGTATTTATACGCGGTTTAGAACAATCCTCCCCTGAATAATTTTGAAAATTTGATGCGTTTAGAAGTTATTTGGAGTTGTCACTTGGATCTTTTTTTAATTATATGCATCTTGAATTTATTTCTAGTGTGTCTCTCAACAAGTTTTTAAACTAGGAAGGCTTTAGGTCAAAGTCTTGGAGTATGTGAGACAATTCTGATGGATTAAATGTCCAAGCTATTATAGTTGTCAAGTACAGTTATAGCAGCATCTAAATATTATATTCGTTAAATTTAAGAATTACAACTGGACACGTTAATAGAACCCTGGACCTTAGACTTAGTATGCCAATGCTCTACGCACTGAGCTATCCAGATGTTATTTTTTAATCGAAAGAATGTTATATTTAGATGGGGCTACAACCCTAATTATCAAATATAATAGTTTGGCTATTTAGGCCATCATGATATGTGTATTTGTGCAGTTGCCATACATTGGCAGCATAAAGTCTTACCAAGACAAAGGTGGCTGCATTATCTGATAACTCGTGATCTTAATTGATTAAATATAATATTTATATGAATATTTCTGCATGTCCATCACAGACTCTGCCTTAAAATATTAGGGAATAAATACCTTGGCCACTGGACGAGTCTAGGATAGCTCAGTGGTTAGAGAATTGGTGTACCAAACCAAATGTACCAGGTTTTATCTCCATGCTAAAGTGTTATTTTTAAATTTAAAGAAAATAAAACAATTCTTCTTAGAGTCTAAGGGATAAATACCTTTATAATTTAATCGTGGTGGGACATAGTATGCCAATTGAGATAGTGCAAAACCTTTTGGTTGTTTTTATAATTGTAAAGGACTATTTTTTAAATAAAATGCACTTTTGCTATCAAACAATTTTTCTGTAAAATATATGACTGTGTTAGAAAATGATTTTTATCTAATCTGACCAAAAGAAATTATATTTAGATAAAAATTTGTTGAAACACAATTTCATTCGACTTCAAATTATATTAAACGAATTTCAGGATTTACTAGAAATCATGATTATTATTCTGTGATTTAATACCGCAATTGTTTGTTTAAAATGCGTAAAAGCCTTATGCATTATAGTAACAGTCCAATTTCATAATAACTCTACATGGCAGCTAAAAAAAGCTACTAGATATACTTTCCCGTATTCATAATTCAGGCCATGTGATTCAGAGCTGTCAAGTTTAATGAAAATTTTCACTACCTATAAAATAACACTAATAATATAGTAGAATCTTACCCATTTTGGCGACAAAATAATATGATAGTATGCTCTAAAAGGTCCCTCCTATGAAAATTGGACTTAACATATTGCAAACACCAAATTGTCATAGCCTACTATTGCACCTTATTTTCTAACTCTTGTAATATTCAATTTTACGTACTTTAAGCCTAATCAGCTTTAATTTCTCGAAATTGATTTTTACCAACAATTGTTTCTCAAACTCCCCATATTAATTGGTTGTTTTGCTGGAATTTTGGCGTTACTTTACTTTAAATGGATGCTGATCACGCCCTATGTTTCTTTACGTTATGTTAATTTTACTTTTAGCTAATGCTGATCATGCCCTATGCTTCTTTACGTTATGTTAATTTTACTTTTAGTTAATGCTGATCACGCCCTATGTTTCTTTACGCTATGTTAATTTTACTTTTAGTTAATGCTGATCACGCCCTATGCTTCTTTACGTTATGTTAATTTTACTTTTAATTAATGCTGATCATGCTCTATGTTTCTTTACGCTATGTTAATTTTACTTTTAGCTAATGCTGATCATGCCCTATGCTTCTTTTCGTTATGTTAATTTTACTTTTAGTTAATGCTGATCACGCCCTATGTTTCTTTACGCTATGTTAATTTTACTTTTAGTTAATGCTGATCATGCCCTATGCTTCTTTAGGCTATGTTAATTTTACTTTTAGTTAATGCTGATCATGCCCTATGTTTCTTTACGCTATGTTAATTTTACTTTTAGCTAATGCTGATCATGCCCTATGTTTCTTTACGCTATGTTAATTTTACTTTTAGTTAATGCTGATCATGCTCTATGTTTCTTTACGCTATGTTAATTTTACTTTTAGTTAATGCTGATCATGCCCTATGTTTCTTTACGCTATGTTAATTTTACTTTTAGTTAATGCTGATCACGCCCTATGTTTCTTTACGTTATGTTTTAATTTTACTTTTAGTTAATTCTAATCACTCCCTATGTTTCTTTACGCTATGTTAATTTTACTTCTAATTAATGCTGATCACGCCCTATGTTTCTTTGCGTTATGATTTAATTTTACTTTTAGTTAATGCTGATCACGCCTTTTGTTTCTCTACGCTATGTTAGTTTTACTTTTAGTAAATGCTGATCACACACCCTATGTTTCTCTACGTTATGTTAATTTTACTCTAAGTGAATGCCAATCGCATCCTACGTTTCTTTAAGTTTCGTACCTCTGACAAGACATCTTGTGAATGTGAGGAATGCCAGGCCTCCACCGTGGTTCGGATTCCACGTTAAACTGTAGGTCCTCCATTTCATCTCACAATTACCCTACCATTACACATTAGCGTAAGTGCGTATAACCCGAACGGGTAGTAAGACGCGGTGCTAATAATAATAATAATTTAAGTTTCGTAACTTTAAACGTTTAAAGTAAATGTTGATCACACTCATTGCTTATTCACGCTTATTAGAGGTATTTAACAAGCACTTTCTGTGCTGATTCATCATATCAGCACACGACTTATAACCTAACTTAAGTCTAGATAGACACAACAGCCAGCCACCATCCTTTAACTCATCCCAGTGAACGGGAAAGCCCACATTTCCCTAATTATTTATTTTTCAGTTATGTTGGGAATATAGCACGTGACCCTTAGTTTGACTATATTTAAGTTATGTAAACATTGATTTGATCATGATCAGGGAACAACAAATCACTAAGGGTTCTAACTTACTTCCTCCATGCTCGTTGAGGATGGCTTTCAGCTGGGAAATATTCTGGCATACAACTGCATCCACAAGATCCTTGAACAGTTTAGTTTCCTGAAAAAATAATATAGTTTGGTTCGTAATACAGTAGGCACACACACACACACACACACACACACATATATATATATATATATATATATATATATATATATATAACATTTAATAAATCAAATGGATTGATTCGTACCCACAAAATTGTTAAAGTTTTAATATAGCCAGAAAGATGGAATAGGCGTTATTTTAAATCTCTTATCATCGTGTGAAGGGGGAAAATAATAAGTTTGTCTTGAAACTCAAAACCTAAATCTAAAATTTACGTCATATTTTAACAAATAGACCTTTCGTTAGAAATTCGAATAAGGGCTCATTATACAGGACTTATATCTCCTAGTAGAGGGGATATAGTACATTTGAGCGATGTAGCTTTCAGCAAATGCGGCACCGATAAGATTGGCTTTGTGGGGCTCGCTGCAAGGAAGATTTTTAGCGGGCTTTGAACTTCAAACATATTTTATTGGGGTATTCAGGTACCATAATATTTGTGCATTATGTAGCCTAGCCTCGTGTACAAAACCTAACCATCTTCATATTAGGATTGGAGTAAGGGCAGGGCACAATACATAAAATAATGTAGTTGAGTTTGTAGACGTCATAAACATTGTCATATGTATAAAATGAATTAATATAACCACCTGCATGTGGGATATGGGGCAGTTGAAGATGCTGGATGCAAAACCCATAATTAAATCTTTTATCACCTGCAAAATCCACTGACTGTAAAACATACGGCCACACAACCCAAGCCACCTTTCAATTATTGAGAAATCACCCGCTTAGGTGGCCGCATTGTTTAAGGCGTCACTCTAGCAATAGAATAGACTCACGATGACGGCCGAAGTTCCATACCGGTCGAGTATACTGTGGGTGGTTTTCCCTATATGGTTTTACACTCTCCTTGCACGTAAATACACGTTGTATAAATGCAGGCTTCCTAATCCCTAGCACATTAGAGTAATTAGTACATAGGAATATAACTAGGGGTAGTCGGGCAACCGAAATTTTGGGCAATAAATCGAGCATCTAAAAATCTCGGAATGTCGGCCGAGTATTTTTTATGCCCATATTTCGATCGGGCATCTCAAGAACTTGGTTACTATATAATACCATGTTAGCACTAACCTCTAATTCAAACTTTGAAAAAAATTGTTTTTAAATGATATTCATAGTTGAATTGTTTCAACCCACGTGTGTGGGTTGTGGTATTCCTTTTAACTCTCCATGCTAATGAGAATGTACTTTCTCTATCTAAAATATCTTCCTCATCTATACCCCTTAAAGTTAGTCTTCATGACATATTGTATGTTTGACATATAAATAAATAAATAAATAGGTTTTGTTTGTTAAAATTGTTTTTATAGCTCATACGTAGCATATTAATCACACAACAACCTGAAAGAATGAACTTAATTAGCGTTGTTAGTAATTATTATAATCATGGAGTCAGTAAGAATACCTACCCCAGCTCCGTGTTCGTAGAACTGTCCTGCCCAAGATTCAGAAATAGCAGACACCGGCCGACTCATGGCATGGAGTATTTCCTGGTAAACACAGGGGCAGATTTAACATTCATCAGATATATATTCTTCAAGTTGATTTATTGTAGCTATAATCTAACATTTCACCTTTATACTTTTATCTATCTTTGTATTTATCTATCTATTTGAGTGGTCTAACTACAAAACTGACATTCTCTACTTTGGTTGGTCGGTTTAGCTTTATTGCAGGTTCACGCCATGGAATTAATTTTGCGTATAATCTTGTTGCTCATGTTGGCTAGAAAGTGAATCTATAATATTATGAAGCAGAGCCCAGACGTTCCTGTATTTTTACACTGTCAAAATTTAGTCATAGCTTAAAACTAACATTCACCATTGTGATTCCGGTTGCAAAATTTCTTCTCTCCGTTCAGCCAGTAAGAATATTCGATTAGATCACGTGATCACCAGCTGTTGCTTAGTACTTCTAGTACAGTTTAATTGTGTTTATTTGTTTTGTCACTCTTAAAATAGTTCCCCAGTCATATATGTGTAAGTAGCTCAGGCCAAAGAGAATAAGTAATCAACCAAACATATTAGCACAGATCTAACATTCTTCATTTCTTTATGCTAGGCCTATGCGTTTAGGGGGCCTATATCCTATTTTGTATACTTAGGAAAGGTAGTTAGTTTATTGTTTGGCAACCCCAAGGGTGTACATGTACTCTACTTGTTTAGACTCTTGGAAAAGACAAACAAAAGTTTACCGAGACGAAAGAGAGAAAAATACGTTTATAACAGAGAAAATATTTCAAAAATTAAGAGATAAAGCTTTTTATGATCTACTGAAAGAAGATCACGATAATTTATTGATAAACTCATTTGCGTGCCTAAGAAACCCAGCAATTTTCAAAAGTTCTCAACCAGGAAACTTAATTTTCCTGAAAGATATATTTTAACGACTTTTGTTTTGTTAAAGGTCACTCAAAATAATAATAATAAAATAGCAAAGGAAATTATTGCTCCCTACGTATGGACTGGAAACGAGCTTCGCAAAGACACCAATGAAGTATCTGTCTTTTCTTTCAAATATTGAAGATATGACTCGCTACACCATCGTGAAACTCATGAGTAACAGAACAAAAACACGATTAAATAAGCATGGTCTGCTAATGGTTTATTAATGCACCAGAAAACATAAAACTAGTTAATTTAATATTTCCATTCACGGGAAGCAGTTTCAAACCGCCAGACCACGTATTCGGGAATATCAGAGTGATGTAATCACTGTTTCAAATACATTGGCATGATATAACATTTTTCAACTGTAAAAAAAACCGGGATGTCTTAAACAAAGATGAAAGACAAATGTAGAAGAAAACATTACATTTTCAGGTCCCTAGCATTTTGGTATAAGTTAACTGAGAAAGATTTTACTCCACACGAACGTTTGAACAACAACAAAAATTTTCGACCAAGAAAAATGTATACATTTTAGATAGAGGTCTTACATTTCAGTTTCCCACGTGGTAAAAGCTTGAACATTTTGGCATAAAAGGAAACACTGTAAGGTAATATCGAAAGAAAAATTATTCTCTTTTCAAGAAACATTAAGGAGAATACTGTTGATTTAATTATTTATAAATCTCTGAATATGTCGTTGACGATGCTGTAGTGATTTAGTGTGGAGATTAGGTATAAGCCACCACGTAGAATAAATTCTTGATTTTCTGATTTAATCAAATGATTAAATGTTAACAAATGTTTAACTATTTCTGTGTTTACAATAAACGACTAAAAAAGAGTATTTTTTTATTTTTGTTCAGTACTGAATTGAAAAATAAAGACAATTTACTCTTTTTATCCCAAAAAGATATGAAAAGCACTGGTAGGTACGTAAAGTGAACGTAAATCTGGTTTAGTCTGATTTACTGAGGATGTAAAAGTCAAGTTTCGGGTCTTAGCCGGGTATACTGAATGCAGTTTTCCCGAATATTTCCCACGCTTGCTTCACTCAAATACGGGCTCATTTCATTAAAAATATGTATACATTCTTAGCCAGACGAGTAATAAAATACATTATAGTATAATATTGAAAGTCTGGGCTACACCACTCGTACTCCAGTAGTGGAGAGATTAGCAAGTATTAATGTAATGTTACCCAGGGGACGCCAGAATGTACTTACTCGTTAATCCTATTCGTGGAGGCTCTTTTCACGTCCCGATGAGATGAGTTGATGGTGATAGTTAGTATGAGGGTGTGGAACCAGTGGAAACAATTAAACTTAATTAACCAAACCTTGGTGACCGTTGGGGCAGTTCCGCTTCTGAAAAAATACCCAAGCTGCCAACCGGGAATCGAAACTGGGACCCCTAAGCTCACTTCCAGGTGCACTGACCACTACACAACAGGGCGGGCTAGTAAAATATGTTGAACAAATTACAAAAATTAACTCCACATTAGAGGAGGTATTACACGTGGCTTAGTGGTCAAGGAGAACAAATGTTCACAGGCAAAAATTTAATTGACGTCATAGTCAGTTGATAATAAATTATGTTATTTGCTAAGTTATTGATGTACTCACCTGGGCAAAATGAAGTTATTACTGATCCACACAAACATTGTACTTTAACGTATTAGTTAAATTGTGATGGAAGGGAACCTGATATTAAGTCAATTTTTTTATATCTTTTTTTTAAGATAAATGTCAAGACACTCTTTTGGTCAAAATAAATAAAATATGGTTTCATTAGATACGTTAGGTTTAATTTTATATTGGTACACATGTTACTGTCAAAAAATCTTAAATATTTTTTATTTTGATAATAGTGACATTTTAATATAAACTTTTTAAATGAAGATAAACTGTACTCTCCAAATTTATTTATGTGAATAGCAGATATTCTTGAACTGTAGAGATTTCTTTAACATCGCGTCTTACTACCCATTCGGGCTATGCGCTTGTGATTATTATGTCTAGGCAATTAAACTAAATATATCAACTGATATACTTTTTTTTAAATACGGACCTTAACTTGCACTGACCTCAATTCCAACCTAAATTCGAATTAAAACAAGAGAAAACTAGTGCTTTACCTCAGTTGCTATATTGTTTACTTGTGTGTATCGAGTATTAACGAACTAGTTTATCACTTGGGTTGAAGTCTTGTTCACTGGCTGCTAGTCAATGACAGATTTGTATGATTGAGAAACAATAATACAAGTTTGCCTGACATATAGGACTCCTCTTTTTCTCCCCAATTGGGTTAAACTTTCTTTGTCTTTGATTTTTATATTTGCAATCTAACCTGATAACTTGCTGGTGTTGATAACCTCTATAATATAGAGGATACACAAAGAGATTATCTTTGTTTGTTTTTCGTATTGAAAGTTCAGTGATGATAGGGGCCTATATTTTATCAGATAAAGATCTGGTAGAATATTATATTTATTTGCTTTGTATTTATTATCTCTCCTTTCTTTGGTTTATCTTATCTTAAAGCTTAAGTTAAAGTTAAACTAATGTTTTGAAATAACGCATTCTATAATTTGAATCATGGACCATTTTATGATTACCTGCGTTGGTAGACACGAGGACTAGAGTGTCAAGTTTACCCGTACTAGAATTTTATTCCTGACCGAGTGTATAGAGTTTAAAACATATATTTATTACACTCACCCTTTTCCAAAATCCATGCATACTAACACTCAAATTATTACTCTCTCATTCCTACCCTATTAGTGTGGTTAAATGTGAATTTTACATGCGGGTAATGAGACGTGGTGCAAGAAATGATATTAAAATAACTTAATTGAACACATATTTTGTAAGCATAGTATTTCTAATTTTTAATAAAAAAAATTTAAAGCAATTCTACATACATCAATGATATAATTTATGTGATGGATTTAGGGATTAATAACATACTCTATAGTTAAAATCTATGCCATTTATGTCTGTTTTTCTTGCCGGTTTTTTTTTCCGTACTTTCCTGTGAGCTAGAAAGTTGAAGTTCAACATGGAGTGTCCTGGATATCCGAAAAATTATTTGAAAAATCCTAAATTTGAAAGATTAAAAAGGGGTTGATATGGGGTTCCACAAAATCCCTATGCTTACCTTATGGTCCTAAAAAATCAATTTCACCCTATTACACCGAAACTAGCTTTAGAGGGATTTAGAAAACTAAATTTTCCAGGAATGTAAAGGAAACACTTCAAATAACAAATAAGTGTTGAATATTTTATCTTTATATGTGGGAAATGTTGAAAATGAAGGGGGCGAAAGGGAGTGGTTTCTAAATTTCCAAAACTAAAAGAATAAAATACTTTCAGTGTGGGAGAAGATTGAAATTTTCAGGGCAGGTGTAAGGACTTCCCCAAACAGTAATGAAGTCCTGAACCTTCTTAAATTTAAAAATGAAGGACTCTAAAATGGAAAGAGGTTTCCCTCAAAATTTTCTAAAGTAAAAAAAATTGTCAGGTACAGTAGTAAATTGAAATAGGTTATTAAATAAAAATATTAAACCCAAATAACTAGGAGGATTGAAATTTTAAAATTCAAAATAGGTTATTAGAAGTGGTATGGGATATAAATTAAAATGAAATTATCAACCATTTCTCTGTGAGATAAAGAATTGAAATTTGGTGAGATGGTAACGTTACTACTCTGAAAGACCAACATTTTTAAAATTTGAAATTACAAAATCGGGATCGAGAATAAATATCTAAAACTAGAGTATGGTATAGAGTATAAATTTTGCAAATAACTAGAAAATAATTTAAGTAATTTTTTAATTTTAAAATTAATATTTGATTTAAAGGAGAGCTAAGAATTTATAAGCTAATATAAAAAGTTTCAAATCGTGGTAGAAAATTTAAATACTTGCAAGCCGTTAGCATGACCACCCAAAATAATGAAAAATCTAAAAATATTGAACATTTTATATTTAAATATTGGTTACAAGAAATGAGATCTCAAATTTGTTAAGGCTGAAAAAAATTTATTGGTGTAAAATAAAAATGAAATTTGGCATTTAAGTAAATATTTATGCTCGGGCAGAGACGAATTATGTTTTAAATTATATAGGCACTTAAATAACTATATCAGATAGTCAAATAAGCCTTAAATGTTCAAAATGAGAATGAGGGAATCGAAATGGGGAAGGGAGGGGCAGTAGCTTGAAATATCTCCAAAACTATTGGAAAATATTCCTTTCAATGCGGAAGAAATTTAAATTTGGCAAATTACTAAAAGTATGACCCCTTATAGCGTAAAAGTTGAAAGGTTTGGGAATATTAAAGGGGGTCCGGGAAATGGGGGAAGAGAAGGGGTGAGGCTCAAAGCTTCTAAATTAATAAAAACAAAAAAATTGATAAGATATACACATTTAATTTTGTAGAGGCAGATAAAAAAACCTAAAAATATAAAATACACCAAATAAAGATGATCTTAATGGGGATCCATTGCACTGATATTACTTATCTTGGTATCGAAGGATTAAAGTATCACCTTTACAGGAGCGGTATGGTAACTAAATTAAACAACTTCAGGTGGCATAGTTTGCTTTTTGGGAAACCATGATGCTTATTTATTCCATATCTCTCTATATTAGTCTATTATTTCATTTAATTATTTTATAGTTAGTTTAAATGTCCAATGAGGCTATTTTATTATTTATAATGATCACACTGGCTAAGACAGGCTTGAATATTAGTATAATCAGAGTGTAAGAAAAGGCACTGAATTTAACTTCACCCAAAAAAGAAGAAATTATTATTATCATCATCATCATCATCATTACCCTAAATATCAAAACACTATACTTGCCTTACTCAATGACCAACTCTTTAGAAATTGGTGAGATAAAACGATTTATTATCGTCAACATTCTACAAGAACTCATCCACCTTAGTCAACAGTTCTCTTTTTTTATTTAATTTCTTAAGTTATTTTATTTTAATATCTGAAATTTTCTCAGGCACTGTTTCCTATTGTTAACCATTTTGGAAACACTTAAGTATTACTTATGTCTGAGGACTTAGATTACATGAATAATCCTTCAGATAAAATTTTAACTTAATTATAATACAATTGGTTAGTTTCCAACAAAATTCATTATTCTCATTCTTAATGTTTGAATACTGTATCCAAATATTGTTTTCTATATTTTGTTATAAAATAACCATTTATTTTATAAAGTATAAATGTTTATAATTACTTATTTTTGTATTTAATTGAAGCTTGACAGTTATAAGGAAGCATAAGAATACTTGAATAATAAATGAACATAAAGTGTATTTTTTCCTTTATTTCATATTTCCTTTCATACATTGTCCTTGATAAATATTGAAGTTGTAAGAGTTCATTACTTTTCTGAGTATTTTATTCCCTTAAGTAATGTTGATATCCTCTATCAGAGGTAGGTCATTGTTGTGTAGGTGTCAGTATACTACAACAACCAGGTAGGTTAAAGAGAGGTTATTCCTATTATAAGTACAATCGGAAGTCCTGAGATTATAAGAAGTTTCTTGTACTTAGCAAGTTTGTTTTAAGCCTAAGGCATATTCATCATGTTAACACATAGCACCTTGAGTTATTTTATTATTAGGTATATTCTTATTATTATCAATTACCAGCTTATTATTTGTAATACTAATGTTATAACCCTGAGATATTAAGTTTTTTATTTGCCTGACAGCTTTAAGATAGTTTTAAGATTGTAATATTAACATATATATATATATATATATATATATATATATATATATGAAATACTAAAAAACAACAAACATAAACATTTTAGTAATATTTTAATATGAACAAAAAATAGTTTTTTTTACAGAGTTGGAAGGTAGTAGTATTAACTTTATATATATATATATATATATATATATATTACAACAACCAGGTTTGTATATATATTATATATAAATGAAATACTAAAAAACAAACATAAAGATTTCAATAACATTTTAATATTAACTTAGTTTTTTTACAGAGTTTCTTAGTTCTGGATATTTGATGTTGGACACAGCTCTCACACAAATATTATAAATGATCATAGCATAAGGTAGATATTTAATATTGTATAGGTATAGAAGCCTCCTAGAAAATACGTCAACATAAGCAGGCATACCAATATTAGACACGGTTCATAACAGAGTTTTATTCGCAAGATATATGAGAAGGCTAAGAGAAAATGACCTCAACATAAACTATGATGAAAATAATGTTGACAATGGGTATATTATCAAACCAAACACGGAAAATATGTTTAAATGCTTTCCATACAAGAAAGCAAAGAATGATGACATTAACAATTTTCAAACATACCACGTGACCAACAAACATAGTCGTGAAGTGAGAAAATAATCCTGGCACTGATAACAAATTAAAACGCTTTCGTTTTGACAAAATGGAGAAAGGTGTCCTTGAAGGTCTCACCTTAATTAAGTTGATAATATTAACATGGTAGTCAAAAAAAGCTATGTAGCTTTAGTCAAGTCCAAATAGCCACCTCAAACACGTGGTCCGACTTGATGAGTTAAAATAAACTAAAGTATTGGCACTCTATCGATATCAATATATGAAACATAAAATAACCATTTAATCATGGACTCGATTACTCCTATTTAGCAACCGGTTAATCATATAATACGTTGACTTAAATGGGCAAGTTAATGAAAAACAGATCGTGCATCAGGCAACCTAATATTATATTTGAAGGGCTGGAACTAATTACATTACTTTCGCTGACCTCGCCAAGAAAACATTAACCTCTGCGCATGATAGCCTCACCCAACTATTAAACTATACAAAATAGACCACCAAGTTTCCTAATACATATTTATCAATTTAATATACAAGTATAACTGTAAATGAGCTTACTCGACTTTTAACAATCGTAGCCCATACGATCAACAAGTTACCGATCCACAAAGTTCATACTACGCCATGACTGACAAATCGTTGATGACGTCTCCAATGCTTGACGAATATCCGAAAAAAGATACGTCCACAGGACCAATCCTCAGCTTTTTAAAAACGTGTTTGAACAAACATGTTGTGTTCATTGAAGTCTTCTCCACCAATAAAACTCGTCGTTGGCTTGCGCGGTCAAACACCTCTTCTACTTCCGCCAAGAGCAGCGGCTGTTATAAGCTGCCACGTCCCCTGCCAGCCACGTATTTCGAACGTGCGACAATTCACGTAGGCCATTCGAACCTGATGAACTGCGTCGGCGTTGCCTAGGAGATGCCTGAGTCTTCGCCGTCGCGTAGGCGTTGATGGCGAATATACGTCAACCTGAAGACAGCCGGTTGGCGTCCCGCGTTCCCATGGCAACCATTATTGTAGTTCCAGCCAAGACTATAGTTGAGTTCCTCCCCGCTCTGGTTCAGTGTCGATTATTGGGAACATTAGGAAATAGTCAAGATAACGGCGATCATGTGCATTATTGAAATTTGAAATAAGTTTGAGAAATCCTAGAAAGAAATAGAATTTTTATTTAGGGCTGTGCGGGATCCCGATTCCCGAATTCCAGGAAAAAATTCGTGAATTCGTTTGTTCTCGAAACTCGGTCGAGAAAAATATTTCACGTGATTTTTCAGGAAAAATATAAAAAGATCCCAACTAAGGACCATCTATAAATGCCACATTTGTATATGGTTTTCATTAAAAATATAATTAATTTATTAAATTTAAATTAACCTTATCTTTTCTTTTTTTTAAATAGATAGATGCCCAAAACTTGAGTAACTTTTATTTTATACCTAACTACCTTACAGTACAATTGAGCGCCATTAAATAACATAACCGCATTACATATAATTGAGGGAAATAGCTAACCTTGAATATATTTAAGGCCTAAGGCAGAAACACATTTTTTAGCTTAAAATGATTAATAAAGAAGCTTTTGAATATTAAATTATGCACGAAATACCATTTCACTACACTTATTCGGATAAAGATAAGTCGATTAGGTAATGTTATTATTTGGAACGGCCTTAGATTTATTTTGTGTCATAGATAGTAGTAGTTGGATAAACTAACATTTTTGGAATCCAATAGTGCTTTTAACGAGAACTTTGCTAACCAAGAGGTAACCAGGAGCACTGGCTCAGTTGAGAAATGTTTTTGATATTCTTATGGGCAAGACTGTGGCTTACTTTTATTGACTAAGATTAGTTTGAATATTTTAATATTTTACTGTGTATTTATTAAAATTCGCGGCACGAGTTATTTACTTAAGAATTTTTTAATCAATATTAAAATCTTCTTTTAGAACTTATTTATATTCATACCAAAAATGCTTGATTAAAAATATACAATTATAATAGTTAAATTTGGTCTAATTTTTAAAATATATATTACTTCAAAAACCTTAAGAAAATCTTGTTGGACAAAATGTTATTTGGTTTTTATTTAGTACGTGAACAAATTTGTTAAATAATTGTACTTGAAAATAAATTATGTATAGCCATTATATTTTATTTCTTGAGCTTTAGTAAATCTCAATTGTAAGTAATCAAGAATAGTTAGCCTTAAGTGATCAAAATAAATTTTAGTGAAAATACTTTTTATTAAAATAGTGCAGATTTATTGATTGTGTTTTATCCGAGTTTTTACATTATGTTAGCCTTAAGTTGTGTGAGATCTAATCACACACTACATTGATGTTAAGATGATCGCTATTCCAATCGGGGGGTTTTCTTTTAGCACCACGTCTTAATATCCGTTAAATTATTATTATTATTATTATTATTATTATTATTATTAGCACCGCGTCTTACTACCCGTTCGGTTTATACGTACTTACGCTAATGCGTAATGGTAGGGTGATTGTGAGATGAAATGGAGGACCTACAGTTTAAGGTGAGATCCGAACCATGGTGGAGGCCTGGCATTCCACACATTTACAAGATATCTTGTCAGAGGTTAAGGAAGGGTTTGGCAATCAGATAAATCTGTGCTGGGACCGAGGATTGAACCCTGGACCCCCAGCACAGAAGTCTGACACCTTACCCCTATACCACCAGGTCACCCATTATCCGTTAAAGTTATAACGCTTTTGTAAAAATATTAATGGTTTTAAGGATAAGGAAGGTTATATAATATAGAGGAAGTTGACTGGCATTTGCCTGGAGGAAGAGTATAAAACCATTTTGGGAAAACAATCCTCAGTACACCTGACCGGGATTAGAATTTCGATCTCCCCGTCATCGGCAGTCTGGTTTCCTGCAAGAGTAGTGCCTTAGACTATCATTGGCAGTCTGGTTTACTGCAAGAGTAGTGCCTTAGACTATCATCGGCAGTCTGGTTTCCTGCAAGAGTAGTGCCTTAGACTATCATCGGCAGTCTGGTTCACTGCAAGAGTAGTGCCTTAGACTATCATTGGCAGTCTGGTTTACTGCAAGAGTAGTGCCTTAGACTATCATTGGCAGTCTGGTTTACTGCAAGAGTAGTGCCTTAGACTATCATTGGCAGTCTGGTTTACTGCAAGAGTAGTGCCTTAGAATATCATCGGCAGTCTGGTTTACTGCAAGAGTAGTGCCTTAGACTATCATCAGTAGTCTGGTTTACTGCAAGAGTAGTGCCTTAGAATATCATCAGCAGTCTGGTTTACTGCAAGAGTAGTGCCTTAGAATATCATCGGCAGTCTGGTTCACTGCAAGAGTAGTGCCTTAGACTATCATCAGCAGTCTGGTTTACTGCAAGAGTAGTGCCTTAGACTATCATCAACAGTCTGGCTTACTGCAAGAGTAGTGCCTTAAACTATCATCGGCAGTCTGGTTTACTGCAAGAGTAGTGCCTTAGAATATCATCGGCAGTCTGGTATTACTGCAAGAGTAGTGCCTTAGAATATCATCGGCAGTCTGGTTTACTGCAAGAGTAATGCCTTAGAATATCATCGGCAGTCTGGTTTCCTGCAAGAGTAGTGCCTTAGAATATCATCAGCAGTCTGGTTTCCTGCAAGAGTAGTGCCTTAGACTATCATCAGTAGTCTGGTTTACTGCAAGAGTTGTGCCTTAGAATATCATCAGCAGTCTTGTTTACTGCAAGAGTAGTACCTTAGACTATCATCGGCAGTCTGGTTTCCTGCAAGAGTAGTGCCTTAGACTATCATCAGCAGTCTGGTTTACTGCAAGAGTAGTGTCTTAGACTATCATCGGCAGTCTGGTTTACTGCAAGAGTAGTGCCTTAGACTATCATCAACAGTCTGGTTTACTGCAAGAGTAGTGCCTTAGACTATCATCGGCAGTCTGGTTTACTGCAAGAGTAGTGCCTTAAAATATCATCGGCAGTCTGGTTTCCTGCAAGAGTAGTGCCTTAGACTATCATCAGCAGTCTGGTTTACTGCAAGAGTAGTGCCTTAGACTATCATCGGCAGTCTGGTTTACTGCAAGAGTAGTGCCTTAGACTATCATCGGCAGTCTGGTTTACTGCAAAGAGTAGTGCCTTAGAATATCATCGGCAGTCTGGTTTACTGCAAGAGTAGTGCCTTAGACTAGGCAACCACTTAGGCGGACTCAAATTGGAGATGTTAGAGGAAATTTAGTACACATTTAATTTAAATATTTTAACTGGCAAAGAAGACAACAAAGTTTAATCAAATTATTGTATAAACCAAAAGCTGGAAATTGTATGAAAACAAACCTATATGCTTTGGCTATTAGGTTTTAAATATGAACCAGTTTTGTGTAGTAATAAAAAAAAAGTTGGCTTCTACAGACCATTAAATAACAAACAAAACTAAATATAACAAAAAAATTAATATTTATTTCAAAACAACATATAATATACAATAACAAAATTAAACATCTTTTAGGTTAGTAGAGGAACCGTTTTAAATATTTAAAAGTACTTTCAACTTCAATTTCAAATTTCCAAAAGCAACAGAGCTAATAGTTTGTTTGCAGTAATCCATTTCTTTTACAGCTCACCAGTGCTGGAACATTTAATAAAAAAAAATAGCATTTATATATTTCAAATAATTTAAAAATCCAAAACTGATCGTTTTTAATAAAAATTAATTTAAAATGATAAAATATCTGAAATAAAGCCCTATTTACGGTTGAAATAAAATATTATTTAAAAAAATGCTATTCAATTAAAAATACTTTTAGAAAAAATAAATATTATGCAATATAATAATAATCAAGATCACACTAAGACGTCTTCTAGGCGGATTTTTTGTTGTTGACTGACGTCTGAGCTTAAGTCATGACTGATTGTAGTGAGATTGTGAGATGGCTTATTTTCAATAGTTTCCCCCTCTCACTCCCGCCAAATTTGTGTGGATTTTCTAAATCTAGATTCTACCTTATTCCTCCCTACTTCAATTGTGTATTTATGTTGATATCCCATACGGATGATAAAATGCTGAGCATAAAACAAATAAACAAGAGCCCACAAACAGAATTTTGCCTTAAACAAGTTCATGTTACGTTTGTGTTTAATGTTAGCATAAAACGCATCTTTTTGTCGAAAAAGCATATAATTTTAAATAACTTCTAAAATTATGTGCATTATTGAATTTCTAGATGTATTATTCTTTGGTCTGTAAAATTAATAATTAGAAGGGATTTACATTTTGTGAATATATTTGATACACATTAATAGAAGGGCTTTACTTATATAACTATCTATAATATTCGATAAAATGAAGTATTTTCCTCATATGGGCTGTACATAATATTAAATAATATTACGGATTTTACTTATGTTTTTATATAAAATATAATAATCAATAAAAGAAAATATGTTTAGATGGTCATAATAGTCGATGAAAGAAGGTATTTTCCATACGTTGTTTATTGATAATAATGTTTATACCAAAGATTGAATGTCTGAATGACAAGAAATATAAGTTTATAGTTTAGCATTATGGGAAGATAAGTTGGGCTAAACCTTCAATTTTTAAAATTTATTTATATAATTTTTATTTGTTTTATATTTGAACAGAAGGTATTGAGAACCTTAAAAGTTATATTAAGATGGCTATCCACCAGAGCACTAGGAAACGTTATACAAGGTCAGATATCCTGCATTGTTATATTAAATATGTTATATTAAAATAGGTCTCACACCAAGACTAAGGAGAAAGGTATCATTATACCTTTAAATTACTAAAATAACCACAACTTAGGTCCTATAATTAGCAAAGGTTTTTTTTTAAAAAAGGGTTTTTAAAAGGGGAAATTAGCTATTTTTAAGCTATTTTTCGCATAAAATGTCACAGTGTTAGAGTAAATAGTTATAGACATGGATCTAGCCTTCCCCAAACAAAAAGTAATTTTTAAAAAGGTCACAACACAACATTCTAAAATAGTTACAGATTGTTTTAGTAGTTTTGAAGCTTCATAACGGCCATTTTTTTTATTTTTTTATAATTATTTCAATAAGCGTGTGTTCCCTTAGAGTAAGTGCAAATCTAATAGAAACGGCGAGCTTTTCTTTAATACTAAGTCTTACTACCCGTTTGGTTTATGCGTATATGCATTAATCACACTACTGGGCTAGGGATGAAGAAAGTTGAATTAAATGAAGTGCAGCCACAATTTGCTTGGAAGGAAAGTGTAGAAAATCATTAAGGAAAATCCACCCTCAGTGCACCCGACTGGGATTCTATCCAACCTCAGTCTCCCCGTCATTGGAAGTCCGGTCTTTTGTAAGAGGGACGCCTTTGACTATGCGACCACTGAAGTGGGTGACAATTATCTTAGGTTCTACTAAGGTTGAGAGGATACTCTCTCTACCTATCAGTTCTCTGTAGGTTTGTTGTTATCAAGCGTGTTCCCAGTCGACTCCTGATCCTCCAGGTTGTTCCAGTATTGTTTCTTCGCTGTCCCCAGGAACATAAACTGCAACCCGCACAACAAGTAGGCGAAGCCGATGATACACATGACGTACCTCCACTCAACCAGGCCACTCTGATGACAGTAAGACTCGATATTAACTCACTATAACGTCACTATCCACATGTATGGTCACGTTGTCAAAGATGTGAGGCTCACAAGATACAAGATTGCAAGAGACCAACAGTTTAATATTCAGACCGGATATTGTGGAGTTAGTTCCCCCTCCCCCTTTGATTTGTCACTGTGTTTTTCCCATTCCTGGTGACCTGGTGGTCTAGGGGTAAGGTGTCAGACTTCTGTGCTGGCGGCCGGGGTTCAATCCCAGGTCCCGGCACAGATTTATCTGATTACCAAACCCTTCCTTCACCTCTGACAAGACATCTTGTGAATGTGAGGAATGCCAGGCCTCCACCGTGGTTCGGATTCCACGTTAAACTGTAGGTCCTCCATTTCATCTCACAATCACCCTACCATTACACATTAGCGCAAGTGCGTATAACCCGAACGGGTAGTAAGACGCGGTGCTAATAATAATAATAATTTTCCCATTCTTTATTCGCACCAATGTGGATGAACTTACTCTGATATTACCTCATCAACCCTACTCCTTTAATTAAGTCACCTGTAACCCTTATGTTAAGAATATTTATAAGGTTGTGTGTATGTTTTAACATAAACTTTGAACAAATTTATAGATATTTAAAAAACATGTCTATATAAACACTACTAAATACAAATTAAGGTTTTGGGAGTTTAAATTATAAATTTAAAAAAATCTTAAGCAGTTTCATACATTTTTGGTGCCATATGAGATGTGTAGAACAACTCATAAATTTCAGCAAATTTATTCGCAACACAAGACTATGGAATCCAACAACCTAGCTCAGTCGGTAGCGTATCTGTCTACTGAGCTAAGGGTCTCATATTTGATTCCCGGCAAGGCCAACAAAATTATTTTTGGTGAAATGTGGGTTTAACCTTTCACAGCGATGAATTAACGGCTGGGGTCTGGATGTGGTGACTGTCCTAGTATTAAGTTATATTATAAGACATATGAAGCTACGACAGGGCTAGAGTAAGCCTGCAGTGAAAAATATATGGCTTGAATAAAAAACTGAACCAGACCATTATTTGGAAATTGTAATGGATGTAATAAACAAGACTAAAATATATCTCTAGAAAATGACTTGAAACAATGTGATCAAGCTTATAAATATTTTGCGCATTTAAAAAAAAGAAAAAAAAAAAGAGTCCACTTCTATTTCGTAATCATTTTCCCCCAAAAAATTAGATCCAGGCCAATTTGTTTGTATTGTTAAACCGTGCCTATATACGATATTATATCCAAATTGTTAATGTCAATTGGAGATTGCTAGAAATGGTTTGGGTTCTAGGCCGATTGATAGGCACGTAGGCAAACATAGAGACAAATCATGTCGCAAATACCGCTTTTTCATGTTCAGGGGGTCGTAAAAAATCCATCAATATCTAAAACTTCATTTGTTTTGAAGATTAAAATAATACCTCTCTATGAGGGGTCACGAGAAAGTAAAAAGTACTTGGCTGAAGTCATTTTTACTTGATAAGTTTATTATCTTTTTAGTGCCACGTCTTACTACCTGTTCAGTGTTCAGGTTATATGCTTATGTACTAATTACGCTAACGAGTTAGGCATGAGGACAGTTGATATATAAAAGAAGTGTACCTGCATTTGCATGGAGTGAGATTTGAAAACTATTTTGGATAAACCCTTTAAGTATACCCTACCTGGATTCAAACCCCGATTTTCCAGTCATCGGCAATCTAGTCCATCATGATAGTAACACCTTAGACAATGTGTCCACCGAAGCAGTTTTTTAAGATTTTGACAAGACTACATATTATGAAATGCGGCCCCTACAGTAGTTTTAAATTCTTAGCACCTTGTCTTACTACCCGTTTGGGTATTAGGATTATGCACTAATAAACTAAAGGTTTTATGGATGAGTAAGTTTATATTTAGAGGAAGTGTATCCTCACTTGCGTGGAGAGAAAGTGGAAAACAATTTTGGAAAACTCAGTACACCCGTCTGAGATTCGAACCTCGATCTTCCCACTATCGGCAATCTAGTCTACAGCGAGCGTGAAGCCTTAGACCATGCAGCAACCAAAGTGGATTCTAAAAATTAAATTTGACTCCTTTGTTCCAGTCTTTTGTGAAAGAAAGGGCGTAAAAGTGGTTCGGTCTTGCATTACTATGTAGAAACAATGAATTTACCTTTTTGGCTGTGATCACATTCACCATTATTGGAGTGAGACCGCCAGCTAGAGTTCCAAATGTGTTCATGATGCCGTACATAGTGCCTGTAACAACGTCATAGTCATGTTCATGTATAGACAAATAATACGCGTCAAAAGAATGTTCACATATACCACACATTCACATAAAATTATATACAGTACAGGATATGCCTTTTAGAATTATTGCTATTTTTCGCAACAATGTTCAACATTTTACTGTACTAAAAATGCACTTTCTAAACTAACCGATTAGACGTATCAATCGGAGGCCTACATGATTTACAAACTAACTTAATTTTAGAACAAACCTGACTCGGTAGTCTCATGCTCTAAAGCGTCACTCTCGTAATAGACTAGACTGCCGATGACAGGTAGATTCGGTGACTAGACTCCAAGTGGTTCACATCGTGCGAGTGATATTCTATGATAGAACTAGTGTCTCTCATCAAGAAGAGCGAGGAGATTGACATCGAGAGTGGCTAAGCGAAGTGTGAACACACAAGCTTAATTTTTGAACTTACTCCAAATATTCAAAATTACCTGTGGACGGCGGCAGAAAGGTGAGCATATCAACAAGTGGTCGTACCACAGACGAATTAATATCAATAAGACAACTGACAAACCAAAACCAACAAAAACTGACTAAACCGTTGTAGGCCCTTATTAGGGCCAACAACAAACTTAAAAATGGACAAGCTTGCAGAACTTGGACGTGCACAGCAAAAACGTCACCAAACCCAGGACTGGGCTAGGAATCTAGAAGACGAGGAAATTGATGTGGAACTATCAGATAGCGAGACGGAGGAAACTGAATTTACTGAAGCATCTATCCTTAAGAGGAAACTTCTATTTAAACCAAAGGAGGACAAGCCACCAAAATCAGTCAAAACCACTAACCAATACAAGGTACTGTCAGTTAATGAAGACGAACCTATGGAAACAGTAGAACTACCAAGTGAAAACGCTAGACAAGACACCTCAAACTCTCAAAAATCCAAGCCAAAAATACCACCCATAGTCGTAGCAGGGACGTCAAATTATTCAAAAATATCTAAGACTATGAAAACAACCATGACAGGGACCTTTAAAATATTATATATAAGAGACGGCCTCAAAATCCACACCTCAACGCTCAACGACTTTAAGACCCTTCAAGCCTTTCTCAAGCAAGCAGGGCAAGAATACCACACTTTTACTCTCCCAAGCGACAAGCCCCTAAAACTTGTCATAAAAGGGCTCCCACCCAACATGCCCACTGACGAAATAAAGGAGGAACTTCAAACAATGGGCTACACAGCAACTGATATAAGACAGTTTACTTCAAGAACACAGACTGAAAATACAATACAAGATACCGTCAAATTGCTACCAATTTTTGTTTGCACTCTCCCAAGAACTGACAAGAACTATAAACTGTTCCAGGAAACTTGCATCAATAACACCCGGGTCAAAATAGAGCATTATATACAGACACAAAACTATATCCTGCAATGTCATCGTTGTCAAAAATTCGGACACTCTAAAAACAACTGCGCAAACAATCCCAGATGCGTCAAATGCCTGACGCCCCATTTGACCTCTGAATGCAAAAAGAAAGACATCACAACTCCGGCCAAGTGTGTAAACTGTGGCGGCAGCCACACTGCAAACTATTCAAAATGCCCTGAATACTTAAAACTGATCGAGAAGAAAATAGACCAAAGACAACAAAAAAATGACAGACTATCTACCCTCGCACAAAAAATGACATCAACCAAGCAAGATTTCCCACCACTACCAAACAAGACACCGACAACAACCAACAATAGCAATGCATCACGATCCTACAGAGATATCCTGCTTACCCGACGAAACGACCCACAACAGAAGAAGGAAGAAGAACAGACTACCCCATTTGACTTCAAAGAGATTTTAACGCTATTTAAGGAGATCAACATTTGCGGACTACTCAAACACTTCAAAAACTACATACCAAAAATTAAACAGGCAGAAGACAAAATAGCAAAGCTGATGATAATAATAGAAGCAACCACCGACTTTTACTTTTCTGCAAATGACGACTAAACAGCAAAATATTAATAAAAACCAACTAAGAATACTAATATGGAACGCAAATGGAATCCTGCACCAGAAGTACGAACTTGAGGAGCTATTAGAAACCTATGGAATTGACTTGGCGCTCATATGCGAAACTCATTTAAAAACAAACCAGAGACTTAACATAACAGGGCACAATATTTACAGGACGGACAGGGAACACGGCAAGGGAGGTGGCACGGCTGTCATAATAAAAGATCATCTACCGCACTACAGAGCAAACATCAACGACACAGAAAACCTCGAGGCAACAGCCATATCAATTAGCACAAAAACAGGACATATCAACTTTGTGGCGGCTTATAACCCACCGTCCAAAATCCTACTGAAACAAGACCTAGACAATATTACAACATCTGAAAACTATTTTATTGGTGGAGATTTAAATAGCAAGAACACGTTGTGGAATAGTAGGATTACAAACAGGAACGGACGGATACTGGAAGACCACTCAAACGAAGCAGAATACAACATCATAGCACCAGACACTCCCACCCATTATCCAGGAAACTATCTACACAGACCAGACATATTAGATATAATTTTAACAAATCTAAAAATATTGCCAGATACCCTTACAGTACTCCAAGAACTCGATTCTGATCATAATCCACTGTTATGCGAGTGGGAAGTAAATTTACAACATCAAACCAACTGGCGAAAACCAACGATAGCCACGACTGACTGGAACAAATTCAAAACAGACCTACAAGAGGCCCTACCAAGGGACCTAGACATCCACACCGAACAAGACATTGACGCAGCTATCGACCTCTTTTCAACAACGATCCAAGAAACCTACAAACATAATACCACGATATCAAGAAAATACCAAGACTACAGAATAGACCACCCGGAACTAAGCTATCTACTAGCCCTAAAAAGGGAGGCACGTAGGGACTGGCAGCGACTAAGAACACCAGATGAGCGCACTAGATATAACCGGTTAAAGGCAATAGTAAAGAGAACCGTAAACCAAATCAGGAGAACAAACTTTAACACATTCGTCACCGACTCAGCCGCCAACATGCAGAAAACTTGGACTATAACAAAAGTACTAAAAGGGACTTCAAGAAAGACAAACACGCCAGCCATTCATGGGCAACAGGGGATGGCCTTCTCCAGCCCAGACAAAGCAAATGCAATAGCTCTAACACTGGAAGAACAATTCAAACCTAATCCCGCACACGACCAAAACTTCAACAGAGACGTCATCAGAGCTGTAAACGACTACATTCAAAGACCCATAACAGACTTACCCGCCCCCATCACAGAACAGGAGCTCCAAAGCACTATAAAGCAACTGAAACTGAACAAAGCACCAGGACTGGACGGAATTAAGAACGAGTCGTTAAAGAACATACCTGATAAAGCAATAGCCCACCTTACACATATATTTAATGCAGCCCTCAAAATCGTCTATTTCCCAAACACCTGGAAAGAGGCCAAGGTGATATCAATACCAAAGCCAGGAAAGAACGGCATCTTTCCCCAGAATAGGCGACCTATAAGTCTTCTAAGTACAACAGGCAAACTATTCGAAACACTTATACTAAAAAGACTAAAACTACATACAGAAGCGCACAAGATAATCCCGGACATCCAATTTGGATTCAAAAGCCAACACTCGACCATCCACCCGCTACTAAATTTCATAGAGGACGCCACAGACAGTTTTAATAACCGACAGTATCTAATAGCTATATTTTTGGATATCGAAAAAGCGTTTGACAAGGTGTGGCATTTCGGCCTCATCCAAAAATTAATAACCTTCAACTTTCCAAGGGGTGATGTTCAACTAATTTACAGCTACTTGTGCAATAGAAAATTTCAAGTCTCTGTTGAGGGCGCACTATCGGGTAAAATTCAAGCAGAGGCGGGAGTACCACAAGGGTCGGTGCTGGCCCCATTCCTATACAACATCTACGTGGCTGACGTCCCGACAAAGACAAAAATGACAATAAGACTCTTCGCCGACGATACCTTGATTTACACAAGAGAAAACAACATCTATTATGCGTCGCTAGCCGTACAAAGATACCTAAAGACTTTTGAAACATGGCTGACAAAGTGGAGGATCAAAGTAAATGCGACAAAATCCACTGCACTGGTCGTAGCCAGGAAAAGACAAGTACCACCGGAGAATTTTACTATATACGAAGAGGACATACCTTTCAAAAATGACGCCAAATACTTAGGAATACACATTGACAAGAGACTAACATGGAACAAACACATCACCGAGACCAGCAAAAAAGCAAAGGCTGTATTTATTCAACTCTACCCGCTGCTGAAAGGAACACAACTAAGTCAGAAAACAAAAATCACGATCTACAAAAGTGTAATCCAGCCGATCTTACTCTACGCCAGTGTAGGATGGAGTTATGCGGCAAAAACCCACCTCAAAAAACTACAGGCAATTCAAAACCAAGTGCTCAGGACGATAACTGGCGTAGATAGACGAACAAGGAACGACCAACTACACGCAATGACCCGAAACAAGACGCTTGCCGAGCTATATCAAGAAATAAGAATCAAGTTCTATGAAAAAGCAGGAAATCATGATAATCCCATTATCAGAGCACTAGGGGACTATGATCCACATGAACAAAGGAAGTACAAACGCCCAAGGCTGGAATAAAAAGAGGAGAAAATCAAGCACAACATCACAATCTATAAACACTGTTATTTACTAATCAAACATGTATTTCCTTGCAGGTAATCATCCACAAACTCATAATCAATCATACCCATCATTCATTAGATTTATAACTCATAAATTCACTGTATCACCCTCACTCCATGAGGATAAGGGTTAGCGTATGCTGCCTGTAACTCGCAAAGAAATCCAGCCCTTTCGCAGGCAGCCTTGCCTGACGCTTCTGTCAGGTGGGAACGTCCTGAGTCGGGTTACAAAACAATTCAAACCGTGTACTTTGTACAAACAATTTATTGGTACCAAGTAATATGTATTTAAAGCTCATGCAACGAGGATAAGGGTCTGTGAAAACAACCTGTAACTCGCATATTAAATCAGCCAAAACTTCCCCATCTTGTCAATGAAATTGTTGGCAAGTGGGGTGGTGTCGGCAACAGGGGAAACCCGTTATGACAGGGAGATCGATGTTTTAATTCTTGTCCATTGTACTGAGGGTGGCTTTTCTTAAATGCTTTTTAAATTGTCGTCCATGCAAATGCATGCACACTTCCTCTAAATTATATCTCCCTCGTATTTAACTTATTAGTTTAATTATTACAGATGAATATAACTTTAAAAGGTATTGAGAAGTGGTAATAAAAAACACACCACAGTCTCGAAGAACGTGAGTGCTTTAATACATTTAATAACATTGAAATTGACTTTATTTCACAGATAGTCCCAAATTGTTGACAAATGATGTAATACTTTATTTTTACCCAACACAAAACCTATACATTTCTATTACGCGTAGTTTAAAGTCAACATCATAAATATTTTGCTCGGAACTTTCAAGATGCTAAGTTTGTGTCTGAACAATTTAAAAAAAAATCCTAGTTGGCAGTAAAAAATCAATGCATCTCTATCCAGTGACAGCTGGTGACAAAAAAAACAGGCGTTCACAAATCAAAATATTATAATATATGATGTATTCACCTAAAATTGTACTTATCCTAGCATTTCATATCAGTAAATAAAAGAAAACACAAATAATTAAATACCTTAAAGTAAAACCAGCACAAAATTAATAACATTTTATAAGCACAAATAAAATAAAATACAAAAATATCTACCCTAAAGTAAAACTATTACAGCATAACTAACATTTTATATTAGTGAATAAACGATAAAACAAATAATTAAATACCTTAAAGTAAGACTAGCACGAAATTAAAACACAAAAATATATTTGCAAAACATGCAACAAAAGTTAATCTTTATTAGCTAATGTGCATGGAAGAAATTATTTTAAGTTAATAACTCATAATTATTTATATATTTTAAATAAAAGCTCCAGTCGCCTTTCTTTTGAACTTTCAATCCTCTCATCTACCTTAGACTTTACGTTTGAAAAGATTGATATGTCTTTAGCTGAACAATACAAAGGTCAAGTAATTCCTTTGTGTTGCAAGCACTGTGTTCTTTGTTTTTGAAGACTTTATAATTTTTCAGCAATCATCAATTCAATTATAGCTCTAAGTTCATTATTCGTATTTCTATAATAAGTTTTTGATCATAATTAGACATGTAAATACTTCATTTTCGATCCTGCAGCGAGGAACAACGCCTTCCTCTCAGAACACTGACCTGAGGAGGGAACATCGAAACTAGTCGTCAAATGATGGCTGCTCACTCAGCTTCACAACTCAACGATAAAGGGATTACTACTAGAATTTTCAAACAGTAAACTCCAACTTTTTATATTTTTTGTATTTCTTTATTAATCTTTCACCAATTTGCAATCACTTTTTCTAAAACTAATTTCTTAGTGGGTTTTTTTTTCAATTAAAATATAAAATAAAATACATCATTAGAAGTGATAAATATTAAAATATTGAGTAAATAACATAAGAGGTATTTACAATAACAAATTATTTGCTCATGAGCCTAATAATTTTAAATGTAATATTTCTCAATTTCCGTGTTCATACATTGTTACAAAGACACTTGTGTCAAAAATTTTCGGCTATATTTATTTATGTTCAAAATTAATAATTTTTCATGTACAATTTTCCAACTTGTTTAGCATGTAATACAACTTTCTGTGATTTTTTAATTTATTTTCATGACACACTGATTGATTTACAAATAAGATAAATCAATTTGTGATCTGCAACTAAATAATTACTACACCTCTGCAAAACTATTGAAAGCCCACTTCCATTAAAAAAAATCTAACCCAAAACATTTATTTGTGGCACACCAACTTCATTTGTAGCTTTTGATGATATACAGTCAAAATATTTTGTTATTTAATATGTACGTTCCAAATAATCCTTCAGCCAATTCAATACATCCCCCTTGAATTCATATGTTTTTAGTTTTTTAGTGAGAATGTGCTTGTCTATATATTCAAATGCTCGTTTCAAGTCTATGAACACACCACATGTGATCATGTTACATCCCATACTTTTTGTTATTTATTTATGACATATTGTGACGCAGACTCGCATTAACAAAAAAATATTATCTATATTTAACCAGTAATTTAATTTGGTTACGAAACTCTATTAGTGTATTATACATACATTATTGACTCTAATATCTCTTCACATATAGGCCACATATTAACTGATCTATATTCTTCTGTTTTATTAATGCCAGCCCCCTATGGAATGGGAACAATAGTGAATGTTTTCAAAATTCCAGGAATAATAACTTGGCAAAAAGATGCATTTGATTAAATGAGATAGAATACAACCTAATACGTGAAAAAGTTATTTTAGAATCTTAACCCTTATTTCATCTACGATTGACTTTTATTGGTTTTTAGTGAGAAGAGAACATTTTTTAGTTTTATACTCTTTAAATTGAAAAATTACACTTGGACAGAGGAATTAAGATCACGAGCTATCAGATAACGAATCCACCTTCCATTCGGGAGGCTTTATGTTGCCAATAGTACAGGGACAACTACACGTATGTGCAATTCAAGATGGATTAAATAGCCAAGCTTAAGCTATCATAATTGTTTGTCACGGTTTTATACACATATAAGTATCATATTCTTTAAATTGAAAAATGAAACTTGGACACGGGAAACAAACCAGGTACCTTTGATTTAGTACGCCAATGCTCTGACTGCTGCGCTATCCAGTAGTCGTCCCGTGCCTAGAGTTATTCTTCACTCATTCACGTATTTTAAATTTAAATAATATAATATTTAGATGCGGTTATAACCTTACTTAATAACTATAATAGTTTGGCTATTTAATCCATCATGCTATGCACATTCATAAAGATGTAATTGTACATTTGGCCGTATAAAGTCCTCCCGAGTCCAAGGAGGCTCCGTTATCTGATGACCAGTCACTGATCACTCATATATAGCTGATGATTTCCACACGTCCAGTACAGACTGTGCCTTAAATATGGGGGAAGAATATCCCTGGGCACGGGATGACTTCTGGATAGCTCAGTGGTAGAATATCGCTCAAACGAGTTGATACATTCGTAGGGGAACACCCCTTTATGACTGACCTGTTTGAACCATTCATCGTAAGAATGGCACTGCAGCGGGATTTTGATTTGGTCAGGTTCGAGGTACGAAACGCATTTTTCCGGAAATGTATAGAGAATGCTGGAACAATCTAGAATTTTAATAACTATCCACATAAGCCCATGCTAAATTTATTTAATGATCATGTTGAACCCAGATATAGTCTTCCATATGTTAGTTATCTTACCTGTATTAAAAGCAATGTTCTTTCCCGTGAACAGATCAGACAAGCAACGTCCAACTAACTATATGAGAAAAAAATAACTGTCGCAGTACCGAGCTTTATGGATAAATACACTCAGATGGTTCAAATTCTTGTAATTCAGATATCAGCTCTCATGGTTTCTCTCGCCATAAAGCCTTGTCAAGTGAGTACGATCCATGACGTTAATATCGTTATTCTCATGAGGTTCTTAGCACATGTGGCAATGAAAGGCCGTATGGTGAGCATCTACTTGAGCTGAGGAAGAGGTTTCATCGGAACGATCATACAATGGCTATCAAGTACGCGTTTTGTTGTATCTACGAGTACTTCAACAAATTGTTCCTTGAAATCCTTCTGTTCGGAAACCAATACTCGTTGATATTATCAAAAAAATTGCATTTGTGGTACAAATTGAATGATTAAGCCACATGACGCCATACGTTCTTGGTATGTGAGCATTTCGTGTGGAGATCGTGCGTCTAATAGGAGCGAGTAAATTCTCCAGATCTGCATATACAATGAATCCTGTTTTTATTGCTGCTTATACAGTTTGATCTTGAGGTATATATTACAGCCTCTCCCTGAGGCAATAAACTTTTCACCGCCCCATATTTGATACAATGCTATTTATACTTGATGAGTTTATTTTATGTTAGAAATTATGACAAGCAGCAATAGCAAAGTATTTATATCCAAGATGCGATGTTAACCTTGGACCTGTTACATTCACCATTTTTTAGATATTTTTAATGTGTTCCAAAGCATTTGTGTAAGTTTCACCAGCACTATATTTCAAATTATACTCATTCACAGAAACCTAAACGTTCAAAATATCTAATTCCGAACAATATCGTGATATCGTCAAGATTTAACATATCTTGAAAATTAGGATTGGGTCTTTTACTGTTAGCTTAATCGGAAAGACCGGCCAAAACAGATACAAGAAAGCATAGTCCTTCTTCAACTTTTACAGTGACCAAAGCTCTACGATTAGCTATAATATAAGGGATTTGAATCCAAGCACCGATTGTAAAAGCCAAGTATATTGCTTTATCCTCTTTTAGAACTTCCCATCGTACACCTCAAGTCTCTAGAGGTAAATACCTCGATTTGAGCCAAAAGAGTACCGATTACAATATTTTCGTACAGTTTATCAAGAGGTGTAAGATCAAATATATCTGATAGAGTTGAGTTGAAGTAACCCTTTTATATGCTACCATTTAGGCCAAATCTTTCATAAGACAATGTCTCTATGCATTCAGTGTACGCCTGTCGAATGAATCTCACTGAGATTCCTACTGATTACAGTTAAAGTCAGAACTTTGTAAATCCCTCATTCAAATTTTGCGAAAGAGTCATCAGTCTTTGGGTATGTACATTCATAGTGGTTTTTCCCATTCTCAGAATACTTGGGGTCCAAATCAGCCTTGGTATAATGCTCGATGTAGGAACTAAATACCTTCTCATCGTGAAATTAATATCGTTTCCGAAGTATCTAATTAGCAGTTTCTCATTAGAGTTTAATTCTTAGAGAGTATTTACCCTATTCTCGTAATCTGATGAGTCACAGTTTTAGGAGAAGTTAGGCGAGCTCATTTTGTGGGGGTCCTGACATGCTGCCGTATTAAAGCTAACCAATGATACGAGCATATATGTCATGGGAGGGTGAGTAACTAATACTTGGAGCACTATGCTCCAACGGTCAAAATATTGTCTAAACATACATTGAAAGTTACCATAAAATATTTCACTTCTACGCAGGCTGCTCCTCAAAATCAATATACTCCAAGGCTATCAAACAGGAACGTCTTAATTAGTATACAGTAAAGACACTCTCACTCAGGAACGTTATGGAAATTTGTTTTTACTCTCCCTTGATATATAATGGCCATCTTGCTATGATGTGTGATGACATCATACACCAGCATCAGCTCTTCCTTAACGATGTCGTCCAACTGAGCATCGATCAGCCGCAAGAAGTGCTTCGGAGGCCACACACTCTGTACTTCTCATCCATAGCAGTGAGTAGTAGTCGGCCAAAGTGTGTATTTATTGCCTATATGCTCTTGAAGGAGTCACCACGCCCAGTCTCAAGCTCAGTGAATTTTGTACGGATTATCTCATTGGATCCCACTGTACTCCACAAGATGGCGGTGTATTCATGCCACATGTTGAAACTTATTATCCTTTACATAGGCTGTAGATGGATGATAATAACTTCATCTTAAAGGGCTACGTCTATACAGAGAATACTCATTTTGGAGTGGGGAAATTTCTAGCCAGACCCTTGAGGTACGTGGCCTGGAAGAGGGGCTACAACCTTTGCAGCCTTAAGTGAGATTTACCTGACGGTGAGAGTCCTTCTAGTATGCAGTGCTGTTGACCAAACTAAACTGGTTGAGCACTTATAATGGTTACTAGGTCCAGACAATTTACTAATGTCAGGTGGTATGACGTCAGGGGCTGATTTTCCTTATAGAACGTGCTAAAATCACCTAATAGGACATCAGGGGTTCTTTTCACTCGGAAATTGTTTTAGGGTTGCCGGGTAAGTTTTCAGGACCTGTTTTTACTGAGGTTTGTATGGCTCTCTCTTGCTCTCTGCTTGTTTCTTTCTTTGTCAGTCTGTCGTTCTCTCTGCCCTACTCTCTCTCTCACACACATATAACACCATATTTAAAGTGTGATAATTTGTTCATCTGATGTAATATTACTATTAATAAACTCGGTGGTACGTCGCGTACTCATGCCGGTATAGGATCACAGTTTAGGAAACATCTTGTAGAGAGCTTTCTGCTTATTTTATTGTCCATTAATTAAAAGTTCACCCTAAGTGAACTGGACTGCAAATATGTTTGAAATGGTTTTATTCAAAATGAGGGCTGTACTGTCTCTTCTTCCAATATAAGTTAGAATTTAGATAAAGTGTACACAGCTGACAGACAACAAGAAATATCATCCAAAGATATCGTTGTTTCTTACAGATACTTTCTGATTAGCTGAAGTATCTTTATTGGTTACTCTCATCAAAGTTCAATAATAATGTTTTAATATATATTTCAAAGTGAATCCTTCTTTTATCACCTGAGTGGTTCCACGGTAAAGTTTAGTGGTCGAGGCTATCTGTTTATCCACCAGCCTAGTGAAGGAAGAGGGTAGATGAACCCCTTCCCATATTTCCTCCTCTAAGACGTGTTTTAAGAGTCACTGGTCGCTCCCCGAAGAGGAACTTTTTATCCTATCCTCTTAATCTAAAGGGGTTAATTGGCGAAAAGTGTCGCGAGAAATGTTTGCGTGGGCTACCCTCTTATTTTTTTTTCCTGTTCTCTGGATAGTGTTATCCTTGATAGATGAAGGGTGAAGCATAGCGACCTTATTTTTTTGACACCAGGGGAGCAGAGTCGTGAAGCTATCCACTTCAAACACCCCTCTTTGAGTAGTGTGGGAGTGTTGCCAGCACTTTAGGTGTCGGTATGTGAAGGATATAGCTATATTAGTTGCATGTGTGTGAATGCACACGACCCTGATCTCTTCACTGATAAAGGGGTTGAATTGTATTTTACCTAATCGGTGACCTGGCGGTCTAGGGGTAAGGTGTCAGACTTCTATGCTGGCGGCCGGGGTTTAATCCTCGGTCCCGGCAAAGATTTATCTGATTACCAAACCCTTCCTTCACCTCTGACAAGACATCTTGTGAATGTGAGGAATACCAGGCCTCCACCGTGGTTCGGATTCCACGTTAAACTGTAGGTCCTTCATTTCATCTCACAATCACCCTACCATTACACATTAGCGTAAGTGCGTATAACCCGAACGGGTAGTAAGACGCGGTGCTAATAATAATAATAATAATATTTTACCTAATATCCTAATATCTTAATCCGTCCACCCGTAATGTGTATACCGTGCATGTACATGTGTCTGTGAAATGTTGAATTGCCGTTGGCTGCGTGGTAAGCCCAAATTGAACATCATCATTGGCTTATACTTGATCATTCTTAGGCTAAAAGGAACACCATATAATTTTCCCACATGCAAGCAATCGGTGTGAAGCAAATTCTCAACACTGGTTGGTTCTAGGTTGAGGGGATAACTTCCCCCTACTTAGTATTATGTTTAAATAAATCTAAGGAACCCATAAATTAATTGCAATTTTCTGAAAGGAGAGTGAAAAAATATCACGTTGAAAAAGCTTAGATAAAAAGACCAGCAAGGATTTAAATTTAGCCACAAGATTATCAAATCCACTGACTCAATTCATCAATGGTAATGATACAGATACCTGCGAAATTGGGTGCTAGATCATGCTGATTGATGAGGTTGGTAACAACTGAAGCTCCGTTCATCCCAAGTCCTATTGTCATGAGAGCGACAGAGAAAGCAGGATTGCAGCCTGTGAAGCCAATTGAAACCAGAAGCAGGCCTGGTATCAGATGAGCTGCAACACGAGGAACAGCAGTTGGTGTCATTATCTAGCTGCTGTTGGCAGCCAGCAGGATGAGACAAAACATCTGACGACCTAATATATCTTCTTATGATAGCCGGGAGTATGAGACAAAACAGTTAGTATCATAAATATAGTTGAGAATAGATCAGGAACAGGATAAACAAAATCTGTTGACATAATATAGCTGCGGATGTTAGCCAGGAACAGGAGAAAATAGTGGGTATCATCATATAGCTACTGGTTCTTCAGTTATAATTCTCAAACGTAAGCTAAGAAAATAAAAATTGATTTGTTTTGGAATGATTTAAATTAAATTTTATTATTAATGTTTAATCCAAACAAGTAATAATGGATTCTAGCAATAGGCCTATTTTATTTCTATTTTTAATCAATTGACATATTTTTTAGACATTTCTAAACAATATTCTCATGGATCAATAATAACTATATTTAGTTCTTTACATGGAATCAACCTATCTGAAATGAGGACAAACGTATCAACCTCATATTGTCTGGTTTTCTGAGAGGGAGGGTGCTGGGGTTAATTTCTTGCCGAGTGTGCTGAAATACTTATTATTAAATGGGTTCTCCCTCTCTTCGTCTAATCAATTGTTAGCCCACATTATCAATCTAAATTCTGCCTTCCTCATCCTTGCATCATTATCGTAAATATTTAGTAAGGTGAAAACACGAAGAAATGTACGAAGAAGAATTCATATTGAAATGGATTGGTTGAGTAAACAAATAGTTCGGAAGAACATATTTTACAATTTAGAGAAGCTATCCTAAGACTACGCCAAGGAATTTAGCAATAAACAGTCATACATTATAGTAAGCTTCACATTAATATATGAGTACTCGCTTTGCTTATTAGGGGCCCCAACCCCGACCCCGGACACGCAATTAGTTTTCTTTGTAAGTGGATATAAACTAAATGTTTGCTTAATTTCAAGTTTCTAGCTCATTTGGAAGTGGGTAAACATTAATGTCAGTGAGTGAGTGAGTCAGCCGTGTGGCTTTATAGTAGTATAATTTGATGTATATCAAGTAAATATTATTTTTAATGTAAATACTTTTTTTAGTTTTTATAACTTGTTTTGTATAATTGGAGTTTCAGATCGTTCAATGGGTGCCTGACACCAATCATCGCGTACCATAGACACTCTACTGTATCCTACATGATCAATTATTATTATTTAGCACCGCGTCTTACTACCCGTTCGGGTTATACGCTTTAAGTACTACTTACGCTAATAGGTTAGGAATTGGTAAGGTTGAATTAAAGGAAGTGAACCCGCATTTACGTGGAGGGAGAGTGGAAAACCATTTAGAAAAAAACAACAGTTCACCCAACCGCGATTCGAACCTTGATCTCCCCGTCCTCAGCAGTTGAGCTCAACACGACTAGCGCGTTAGCCAACTACGTCACAGAGGCAAAAGTGCATTTTTATTATATACATTGAGTATCTTCTTTATATATATATTCCTCCAGTTTTAAACTGAGAATAAATACTGGCTTACCCCGCTACTGCGGTTAAAATCAAGATGACACAGTCTCTTATAACTCACACGGAATTGTGAACCAACGCCGAATGCCCCATGTGGTCATCTTTCCCTTAGCCAGTAGCCAGTCGGCTACCAAACTGAAAACCAACCCAAGTAAGAGTCGAGCCACGTACGGCAGGGATGACAGTCCTCCACTCTAAAAAAAAACGAAGTTACATGACACATTCTTGAAACTTTAAATGGAATTCTTTATTTCAATATTTTATATATATAATTTAATGTTAATGAGTTAGACCAAACTGTAAGTGAAAATACCATAGCATTTGAAAGATCTAGTCTCTAGAGGGAAATACCATAGCATATTTTGAAAACTCTAGAGGGAATTACCATAGCATATTTTGAAAGATCTAGAGGGAAATACTATAGCATATTTTGGAATATCTAGAGGAAAATACCGTAGCATATTTTGAAAGTTCTAGAGGGAAATACCATAGCATATTTTGAAAGATCTAGAGGGAAATATCATATCATATTTTGAAATATCTAGAGGGAAATGCCATAGCATATTTTGAAATATCAAGAGGGAAATACCATAGCATATTTTGAAAGATCTAGAGGGAAATACCAGAACATATTTTGAAAGCTCTAGAGGGAATTACCACAGCATATTTTGAAAGATCTAGAGGGAAATTACCATAGCATATTTTGAAAGATCTATAGGGAAATACCATAGCATATTTTGAAAAATATAGAGGGAAATACCAGAACATATTTTGAAACCTCTAGAGGGAATTACCACAGCATATTTTGAAAGATCTAGAGGGAAATTACCATAGCATATTTTGAAATATCTAGAGGGAAATATCATAGCATATTTTGAAAGATCTAGAGGGAAATACATGGCATATTTTGAAAGATCTAGAGAGAAATACCATATAATATTTTGAAAGATCTAGAGGGAAACCCAGGAGGTCATCCGCTCTTTGACACGTTTATTGGTTATAGCGTAATTGTGTATCGTATAATATTCCTGTGAGTTGGGAACTCATTTTAACCTTAAACTAAAAATAAATATAAATTGTTAGTAACTAAATAATAAAAATCATATGATTACTGAATTTATTCTATAAGTAATATAAAATCTTACCTTAGTTATTTATTTAATTCAAATTAATTGAAAAATGCCACATGGACACGGGAATTGAAGGTGTCATTTTACGATTAATTTCAATTGATTGAATTTTGGTCTTCTCCACACGAGCATTACCCATAATAGCAATTATTTACACCTGGTGTTTTGTTATTTATGAATTATTTATGAATTTCTGTAATTGTTAATTCATTTTTTTGAATAAAATGAATCACTGTTTCCTTTACGTTATTTGAATGTCCTATTTGAGTAGAGTATTGAGGGTGTAGGGTGAAGGTGTACCTCCCCCGTTAACGACGCCCATGGGTAGCATTTATTTACGTAGATTCCAGGTCCTTTTTACTTTCTCTCTATCTTGCAGGTAGATATAGAAAGTACTGAGACCGCTGAAAAAAATCTAACAGTAAGTCGAGATTTTGATGAATTTCGATGTTTCATGACCACCCCTCTCTCCCAACCACCCCCGAATCTGAAAAGGTTGTTTTTCCATTTTCGTTTGTCTCTCTGTCTGTCCGTCTGTCTGTATGTCTGTATGTCTGTCTGTCTGTATGTCTGTCTGTCTGTATATCTGTCTGTCTGTACTTTGGAGTAGAGCCTTAACTATTTTACCGATTGGGTTAAAACTTAGTATCTTGGCTTTTCATAGGGTTTCCCCAAAGCGTTTTTAGAAATGGATATCCGACCTTAAAATTAAGGGTAGTTTCCTTAAGGGTGAAAATAGAAAAATAGTTGATTATAAGAAAATCAGATGCAACGATTTTGGTTAAATTTAACTTATAAGCATTATCAATATTACAAAATAAATGGCTAACTTCAATTTTTTGCCAAAATGAATTTAGTGTTCCGGCTGGTCTGATGTGTAACTTATAATTTTTTTAATCATATCTTCGTAACTATTTGAGATATTAAATTGCAGTAGACTCCCGACTATCCGGTTCACGACTATCCTTCCTTCCGTACTATCTGGCCTAGTTAATAAAAACATTCTTCTTAGTAAAATGAGGGACATATCACTTTGCCAAGTCGTTGGAAGCGGGCGTCTGCTACGATCTACGATCCTCCTACGTTCCGTGTGCAAAACACAAGCTACGGCATGAACAGTGCAGGTTTCCCCCCGCGACGCCAGCTGATATTATCTGCTTGCGTAAGTGGAGGGACATTTCGTAGTGGAAGAGGGCTAAAAGGGAGAAACAGTCATCTATCAAGGACTTTTTCAAAAACTAAAAACCGTAAGTATTGACCCTTTTATCTTAGGCCTAGCCTTTCACATTTGTGTAATCATTTATCAAAGAACAGTAAAATAAGTTTAAATAATTTTTTTAAGTACTAGACTTACGTTTTACGTTATTGTTTTGTTAATTTTAAAACTGTATGTACTGTATTCATACTGTACAGGGCACATGATTTTATGTTTCCTGCAATTAAGTTAGACATTATAAAATTTATCTTAAGATGCGTACAATATTTTTATTCTTGGACTTACTTTTTCTATAATCAATTTTTAATACGTACAGTACAGTATATATATCAAACATATATAAGGTACCGACCTGTACTAAGAGGTCAGAAAATATGAATAAGAGCGGATTATGATATAAAACCTGTGTTTTAATGGTATGGGGGGCAGGAATTAAGTATTTACAGAACTCCAGCCTATCCAGTTTTTTGCTATTCGGCCTGCCCTTCCGCAACATTAGGCCGAATAGTTGTAAGTCTACTGTACTTATCACTGTAAATATGTAGGATTGTAGGTATATTTATAATAAAAATATATTATTTGAAACATATTTTTTATAAAACCAATAATTTTCAAGCTATACGCAAAAATATTTTTTTTTTAACTTTTCGAACACTAAAGGTAAAGTATTACGACCATCAAAAGAAATCAATCCTGAAATGTTGATGAATGTTGACGTTTCATGATCCCCGAACTCTAAAAAGTGTTTCTTGCAATGCCGTCTGTCTGTGTGTCTGTCTAAAATATTAAGAGTAGTTTAATAAAGGATGAAATGAGGAAAATCTATTTCTCAAAATCTGCTTTAATGATTTTGATTAAAATTCGTATCTAGGCATTGAAAAAGATTATAAATAAAATGGTTACTTTCATTCTCCCATGAAAATGATTTTAGGATACTTTACAGAAGATGAAATTTCCGTATCTCCGCAACTATTTGGGAAACTAAATAACTTATCGTACAATTGTAGTACAATCAAAAATAAAAAAACTTTTCTTTGAAATTTATGATTATATTAGCAAATACACACACACATATATATATATAATTTTGTGAGCTTTAGTTGTACAGATATGCTACTTAAGTTTTAACTCAATAATTCTCTAATTCCATTGAGTGAATAGATTTATTAAGTCTCTGAAAGAGTTGATGTTCCTTTTTTCCTTAACCTCTTAGGCAAAATATTTGTACAGCAATATCTATCATTTTTAACTCAATAGTCAATATTTGCCTTTTTTATTGCTTTAAATTTATAAATTACAGTAGCCGCATGACTTATTTGGTGCTGACTGACAGTTCACAGCTGAGAGCTGATGGCTTTGAAAAGTTACCAGACCAAATTATGTATCCCTACGCCGAACCATATGATCTGAAAAAACATGTGTTTAGCAGCTGTCAGTCACCACCAAAGAAACCATGGGGCTACTGTAGGAGTTTAATAACAAAGCGTTAACCATAAGATGTGCAACCCCTAATAAAATGTCAAAAATGTTAACTGGAAGTCGAAATTTTAACACGAAGTGTTGGCCCTTGTGGACCGTACATAGATCTTTTTTATTGGTCCAATTTTACAAATTTGGACTTTAATTGTGTAAAAATGTAATTATAAATTTTAAAAGCGAGAATAAAAAATGGTTTTACGTAAGTATATCGCAATTTTTTCTCGGGTTTGCTAGTGTATATTATTTCGTTTCACATATATTACGAGTTTTGACTAAATATCTCAATTTTTAAACAATAGAGTGAGAAAGTCCGTGTGGAGTTCCATACCATTTATTTTAAAGTTGATCATTCCAAGTTACCATTATAATGTACGAGTAAATTATTCATATTATAAATGTAGCAAATAATAACATCCTTACCTTCTTCATGCTTTCTTTTAGGACCACTTCTTACTACGCGTTTGAGCTATAAGCCTATGTAAAAATTTCACCAATGTGCTAGGGATTGGGAAGGTTTAATATAGATGAGGTGCACCCGCATTTGCGTGGAGAGTGTGAGTGGAAACCACCCTCAGTGCACCCGACTGGGATCGAACCCCAATCTTCCTAACATTGGAAGTCTAGTCTAACACGAGAGTAGCGCGTTAGACCATGCAGCCACCAAAGCAGATTTATGTATGTAAAGTCTCAGTAAATCATTCATTCACTTGTATACCATGGACTTGAAAGATTATTAATCCTATTATAATCTGTACGGATTGTATACCACAAGATACCAGGATCCAATCCCTTACCTCCCTTATGTTATATCCCAGTACGTCATTCATGTACTTGGGTGCCAGACTCTGCAAGAAGATCAACCCCGCCAAACTACCGGTATGAGAGATTATAAGCACCCAGAACCGGAAAGAGGTGAACGCTTGTTTAGCTGGGAACTTCCTTTTCTGAAAGTTTAATAACTAAATATTTCAACATATTTTATGTACTATAAAAAATAAATACGTAAAAACTAGATAACTATCAACATTCAAGCGATCTGAACAACGATACATAATCCAATATCTAGGACTAAGAGGGTTTGTTTGAAAGCAAGAGACACTCGTTTGCGTTAATGAAAAAGAGAAAAAGCAGTAATGTTTCAGTATAGGCCTATAGGTTTTCCATTAGTGAGTAATCAAATACAGTTCAATTCTAATAGGAAGAACCTTCTCTCCCAGCTATAAATGCTCTTCTAAGATCTTACATGAGAGGTATTAAGTGTCCTTGAGCAATTTGACTCTTAAAATAACTTTGTCAGCCAACAAGCAGAACCTCATTTTAGCCACTTGTCCTTACATTCACGGCACTAAGTAACGAGCTGGTATACGTATAATATGATTCACTCGTACGGCTCACTTCACATTTACGGCTAAATTCAAGTAGTGGGCCATTTTGGTGGCCCGGATCACCTTTGGTGACTGTACCTTGTTAAGATAAAAAAAGTTTAGCGATTTATAATGTCGAGTACTTTGTGGGAGTATCTATATTGCAAATTTATCAGACATTGTATAGCTACTTTAAAATAGGAATAATAATAATAATAATAAGAATATATATTACTTCGCCAAACTCAAATTGATCTCTTTCGCTCAAAATTACAGTTGTCAAAATTACAAGTTGTCGCTAAAAACAATAATAATCCATCTGAACGTAGGAGGTAATCCTATGACTACGAGCTATATGACCAACAATTATAGCTAATTTGGGGTATTGTGTGTTTTCTAAAAAAAATGTATCCGAATCCCAGGATTTTTTGTTTCTATTATTAAAATTTAATCAATGCTTTAGTTTTGGTTTATTTTGTTTAGGAAACTTTAGAGATACTTAGAAAAAGTAGGGGGAAAAAAGCAGGAAAATCCTTTGTTGAGTTCGTAATAGAGCGTGTGAAAATTAATCAATTGTCATTTCAGGCTTTTGTCTACATCAATTTTAATGTATTTTTATAATTGAAACAAACACTCGGTGAGATATAAAGTATAATAACTTATTTCCCCAGTTGGTTATCTCAATAAACTAATATTTTATCAATGCATTTAGCTGTCAGCATGAAGTAATGAGCTTGTCTTCTTAACATTCCCATATTACATATTTGGTGTCAAGTGTTTCAGAGTTTTATATTTGTCTTCTAGCAGACCATAACTTTTAATTGCAAACAATTAATTATTATGATTAATCTTCGTTTGTTTTTTATATAGCAAGAGTTATGTCGAAAAATCATCGGTTGCCTGAAAATGAATCAATTATATCAACAGAGAAAATAGTACTCTCAGCTGAAAATCAAAATCATCGACCAATAATCAGTATTCTTGGCCGAAAATAAGTACTATTGACAGCCAATCAACATTCTAGAGGGAAAATTGGTCATTTCTATCGAGAATCAGTGTTATCAATCGATAGCAAGTATACTTGACCAATAATTAGTTATCTCAACAGAGAATTAGTATTTTCTATAAATAACCTGTATTTTTGACAGCTAATCTGTATTAACGACAGAGAATCAGTATTATCGATAGATTAATAATCAATATCCTGAACATATAGCAAGTATACTCAACAAAACACTGCATCACACGACATTATGATTTAACTATTAGAGTGACACAGTACCTGTCCTCCACCAACACCTGCTATGGAAGAGTTGATATAGTCCCTTTCCTTTTTGGTGATCCTAGGGTGCTGGTTCGGAGTATCCCTAATGAGATACCACCAGGCTAAGCACCATACTATAGCTAGACCTCCAGATAATAAGAAGAAAGCCGGCCAACCTAAGTCTTCAATTATCACCCCGCCCAAAGGTAGGGATATTATTGTGCCAAATATACCACCTAAAAAACAGAAGTATTCATTTTTCTATTAAATTTACTTTGAGGATACTACTATACATGGGCATAAATCTCAGATGTTGATAAAACCTCTGTAACTATTTGATAAACAAAATAATTTATCATTTTAAAGTTGTGACGCTGTTGAAATTAAACATATTTTAATCTGGAATACATTTTTATAAGACCAATGGCTTCTTAGCTATAATCAAACTTATACTTTTATTTTTATGAAATACTTAAAAATATGAAATTGATTTTTGTGCTATTTGGGTCGACATAGATGAACCTCTTTTCTCAACGTTTCTGTAACAGTGTATATTATTACAGTTACATTATTTGGTGGGGTGTTTCTGCAACAGTTAATATTATTCCATTCCCTAAGTTTCGTGGGTTTTAAGTAAATGTCTCTATTTTAATATTAAATAGAGATAAAGGCTATATGGCACAACGTACTATTTGTTTATCCAAGCTCTAATACGTTATATGAGAAAGTCTGTACGATTGTGTAGTATCATTTATTTAACATTGTTTGTCTTTTCGGTTGTGTTTCTAAGATATGATTTTATAGTAGGAATGTTTTATTACTATAAATCTATAAGAATTGGAATTGAAATCAGATTGATTAATTTTAAGAAATACTAAAAATATTCTTGTTTATTGATAAGAAACCTACTAGCTCAAATTGAAAAAAGAAGATAATCTTCATTTTCATTGAATTGGTGTGTTTAAAAAAAATAATTTGGTAACTAAAATAACTTATCTGCTAAAAATACCTCCCTTTAACACCTAAATGCCTCTTTTGGTTTTACTAAATTATTCCTCAGTATTGACATTATCAAAGTGAAAAGGATGTTATTTAAGTTAAATTTCAATAATTTACCAATGTGTTGAAAATTTGGTTACGAGACTCATTAATTGTGTTAGCTAAATCCAGATTTCAGGAACACTTTTTGTATAAGAGTAGGTTCGCTATATTAAAATATTCAGGGGTATATCATCTTTCTCTCAATATAAGTTGCCATGATTTATAATATTATTCCTTGGATATAAGCCACATTTCCCCACATAATGTAGTCCTCTACGCCATTTAGGATTTTAATTGCCATATAATTTTAATATATTATGTCAATATATTATGTTCTTGGGAAAATTTAGGCCATTTAATTTTAAATTTAAGATTAAAAATAGAGTTTACAAATTGTACGTGATATTGTCATTGAGGGCTAAGGTTGGTGTCATTCAATATTTCTAACGTGCAGTTAAGTTCCTTTTAAAGTTTATGCTTGGTAAAGATTGCTTTTAGTTTTGACCACGAAACTTTTTTATTTAGTATTCATTGAACAGTGGCAACAAAGCTATTTTGTTTATACGTTCAAGCTATTCATACCAAACAAACTCCAGACGAACTTTCCTTTCTCAAGAGGAGGTGCCCATTTGCTGAATAGAGAATGTAGAGCCGGCCAACATGCGCCCTAGAATGACGGAAGAGACACGATCGTTACAATTAACTTTCCTTCCTCTAGACCTAGAGAGAGAGCCCATTTGCTGAAGAGAGAATGATTAGTTACATAACCTGTACTCATCACAATCAAATCTCATATAATACGGTGGGCAGGGCATGTAGCGCGAATGGGAAATTCTAGAACCCTGTTTAGGTAATTGACTGACAAAACCTATGGGAAGAAATACAAGTGGGAAGACCTATACGCAGATGGGAGGACAACATCAGAATGAGCCTGAAAGATATAGGGTGTAATGAGGTAGACTGGGTAGAACTAGCTCAAGATAGGGATGGATGGAGTACTTTTGTAGGTGCGGCAATGTACTGTACGTTCGAGTTCCATAGAGTAATTAAGTATATTTACCAAATTAATTATATTTTTTAATGTACCCCAAATAATTTGACTATTTTGTACACCTAATATACAGTGCAAGGTTTCTATGCAAAAATTTGAGTAAAATAGTACTATTTGATACCTAGAGAACTATATCACTTTTTGAATCTGTAAAAAGTTCTGAATATTACAAATCAGTTATGTTAATGAAATGATTATATTTACGAAATATCTATAAATCACAGAGTGTAGGAAAACTAACCTAGTCTCAAATTATCTTATCAAATTTGATGAATAATTTAGATAATTATGCTGCCACATATTTTGTGTTTCATTAATAAACGAGTTAAAACATTCCATTGAGCTAAACAAATAAATGATCAAAATTAGCAATGGCTTCCCTAGTAACCTAGGTGTGGAATATTCTCCCTTGTGTATTTGTTAGAAATGAAATAGTTACTAGAAATACTTTTAATTCAATTAGAGAGATAAATACGGTTGAAATATCCAATCAAGTACACATATAATAAGTTTTTATACTGAATTTATTTCCTAGATTTTATTGTAAATTAAAGCCAAAAGTCTAGCTACGGTAAATGATGATGTGAAACTTTGTTTAGTTATTCAGCTGGTCTGTCTTAAGCTGAATATCTTTTTTATATTTGTGGTCATCACAAGAGTTTGGTTTACATTTCAAATTTGAACTCAATAGAGAAACTTTGTCAACCAATGCAAAACACTTGTAAGAAAGTCAGATTTATTCCAGGCTTTTTCTTGCTTGTTCATCATTCTTTCAAACGTCATGCAGAGGGGAAATGCAAGAGTCTTATTTCGGGTTCCTTCTGTAGTAAATCATAATGGTTTGAGAGCTGGTTTGAGAGATATTGTTTGACAATATGAAACTACAGTAAAAATCTATACTGTTACTGGCTAAAATCTTTGACACATCACAATAATGGACTGTACATTTATTCGTTATTCTTAAAAATCTGCCCTATAACTCATCTAATAAACCACCCTTACCAATATGTTTCTACTTACCATGATCTCAGCTTATGTGAACTACATTTTGGTGTGTTGGTGGCCTGGTGGTCAAGGGGTAAGGTGTCAGACTTCTGTGCTGGTGGCCGGGGTTTAATCCTCGGTCCCGGCACAGATCTATCTGATTATCAAACCCTTCCTTCACCTCTGACAAGACATCTTGTGAATGTGGGGAATGCCAAGGCCTCCGCCGTGGTTCGGATTACACGTTAAACTATAGGTCCTCCATTTCATCTCACAATTACCCTTCCATGACACATTAGCGTAAGTACGTATAACCCGAACGGGTAGTAAGACGTGGTGCTAATAATATTAATAATAATACATTTTGGTTAAATGAACAATCTTATTACAACCCACGAGCCGATGGCGTGTTCAAATGGACAATTCAATTCTGCATACTTCAAATTTAGTGAAGATTTTAGGGAAAAGAAGGAACGTCTCACACATGCACACCAAATTCCCCACAACAGTAAACTCATCTAGCCAAGAGTTGTAAACGTCACGGGGTCGATCCCCACTTATTTACTAAATTGGAACGACGCGCCTGGGAAAGAAAGATTTCTCCTCTTACTAGGCTAAGTTCCACCTTAACCCGATATTTTGATCATATACATTGGTTTGTTCAGCCAATTAAATAAAACGTCCTATTCAATCAATGGCTGAAGAAGACTTGCTGCCACTTTTGATTGAAGTCGCCTGCTGTTCAACGATTAACAGATATATGTGATCACGGTATCGATGGTCTCGTTGACTAGACGTATTCATTATTTTTGGAAATTATAAGTCTCTTTCTGAGAAAAATTTAGTTCCTTAACGCTTGCCTAGACGTGTTTGAATTAGGTTTAATTATTGTTTTGTTGAATGCCAAAAATTTTGCTTGTCGATTTGTTTAAAATCTATTTATAATTTAATAATGCTATTTGTTTAGGCGCAGCTTACTCACGCAGGGTGTAGCATCACGTTGTTTGGATGCAAGGTATGCTTGAATATTATAGTTGTGTATGAAACTTATTTTAATTAATCACACGAGGACGTGTGTAAGTTGTGTATTAATGTAATCTCTGTTTGGTGTTCTTAGGAGCCATAATGTCTATTTTAGATCATCATATTTTAAAGACTTTGGCATCCTTAAGCTTTATATTACTCCCAGTGGAAGATTATGTTTTGGTAACATTGTATGGTTGCATTATGGTTCCAACATCATCAATATAAGGGAGGCTGGCCACTATTATGAATGGGACAGTGGGAATAAATCCTATAGAACTATTAATGAGAACTGGTTCCAACTGTCTATTGTTTCGCACTCTCAATGCCGAGACTAGATTTAGGGGAATTTGTCCATCCTGTATTAGATTAGACGGTTGGTTTTTTATGTTCTATTATGGGCTTTAATTGCTCTTGCATAATAAGCATGGTTGAAGCATTCTTAATTAGGACTATGCTACTTGATTAGCACTAATAATAGACGTAGTTACCTTGTTGTTCCTACTGTATCCGGCCTTTAAATTCAATAGGAGATTTCAATCACCAATAAAGTACATTTCTGGCACACAATGTAAATTTATACTACATTCCCTTTTGGGTACCAATATATAATTTTTATAACATTGGCTTAGACATTCGTTGAGATTTATTGTTATTAATAAATTACAAATTACTTGACTAAAATATTTAAAATGGTTGTTTTAGAATGTTGTCATTTAATCGTCCCATTCAACGGAAGCAAATAATCTCGAAAATAATCTTAGGGCTTGGTTATAAACTTACGATGTATTTTTAAACTTTGTTTTGAATAAAATAATGTAAATTGACTTTTATTATTTGTATCTTTATGTTTCCTTGCCCAATTTAAGTGTTTCTTTACTACGTTTTGTTCATGTTGAACGGTGTATCATCTAATGATTGAGAAGCGGAGATATACCTTGGTCTGATAATGATGCACGCATGACACTAAACGTATGTAGAGAGTAGCTTATGAGAAAAGTCCAGGAGCTCAAAGATCATTTAGACGTTCCCCGGATGAGGTGGGAAGATTACTTGAGGAACAAACTAAAACTACTCAAAATCCACGATGACTGGAGGGAGAGGGGACAAAACAGGCTGGGCTAGAGGCTAATTGGGAAGATGGCACATGATCCATATGGCCAGTGATTACCAGACAATGATGACGATGATGATGATGATGAGAATTCATCCATTAGCAAATATTATAAACAAGAAATTACTTGCAACATCGACCATCCAACGTTGAAAAATGTAGCATATATATGAATATAGTTTGATAACTTAAAACAAGAAAGTGGTAATGCTATTCCTCAAAATTAAACTTGATGTTATTTCAGAGAGCGTCTTGAGGTGTAGCTTGGTAAAGTAACGTTATCATACTCAAAGTGATAAAAGCACTTTACCATGCTATAGGTATAATATATAGTTTTATATTTACAGCTTTAAATTTTCATGATTCTAGGATTTGTTATGAAAGTTTAAATACAAATTTTGGAATTTCATTCTCAACATTAATAGCAGACTAAAATCCATAATATTAATATTATTTATATTTATACGCTCAACAGGCACAATAGAATTGGATCTACTTTAATTATTTGTTAAATAAAAGAGTATGAGTAAGATTAATATTAAACAACTGCACCAGCTATAGCCTCAGGAAAAGCTGGAGAATCAAATTGTGTAGATATAAATAATAATGCAATAGATAACTTTTAGGTATTTTCTTTCAAATTAAGACTAAGCTAAACTATAACTATGGCCCACCATGAAGGTACTCACCCCGAAAAATCCTATGAGGAATCTACTGGCGAGGACCAACCCCCAGTGGATTTGAGCGAAGAGTGGTAAGAAACACGTAGCTGCCCCTGTGAGTAAGGTGGTGTAAAGAATGACACGAGTACCTCCGAACATGTCTGATAGTAGCCCACCCGGAAATGCTGTCAGCACGTTGCCCCAGAAGTAAGACCCAAGTATGCTGTACTGGATATCATTGGACCAATCATATCGTGGTCCATGCTGCATAAAACCAACATGACGTTTAGGCTTATTTTGGTAGGAAGAACTGTATATGGTAGTTACTAAAACAATCTTAATATATTCATACATCAAGCTATGTTATCTTCAGCTGTCACTTTTGGTAGGTGTTATCAATACCACTAAAATGACACAAATAATATTGTAAAATGCTATCAATGTTGGCCGTCAAGAAATATGTTTGAATTTTGACTCACCTTAAATTGTTTGAAAAGGGAGGGGGTGGTCTAGAACTATAATTTAGGGGAATTTAATGTTTCTCTGCCAGACGCCCTGCAGCCATTTAAGAAATGATTGAGGATCGATTATGTAGATGGATTTAGAACAGGCATTCTATTAAATAATATAAAAAGGACATTCACATTTTTAGGTACCGGTATACTAGATTTTGTAAAACCTCTGTGAGGCTAGCTGTGTGCACAACATGAACATTCTGCTAACACCCCTTTGTATTATACACAACACACACACACGTCGAACTCGGTAGTCTTGACGTAAAGTGCTCGCCTCGGGATCCACCTTGGGCTCTAACTCAGTGGGATGGATGTATATTTCTTGAAATATAAAATTCATAGCACAATTTCCTTCGGAGTGGAAGTAAAGTCGTTGGTCTCATGACGATTGTGGCATGTAAAAGAACCCTGGAAGGTATATGAAAATACCATTCCTGGCAAAATTGGTAGGCCCTTTTACTCTTTCTCACAGAAATTCTTGTGCAATAATATAATCAGTTGGTTCATAAAGTGCAAATTAATTTCCTCAAAAAAAATTATAAAAAATACACCCATATCTAGAGGAGTATTGTATAGGTGATAGGTTCTAGCAAACCTTTATTCTTTAAACTCACATCCGGAGGTTCCCTGGATGTGTTAGATGAAGATTTAGTGGGGTGTGCTCCACAGATTGGGTCACTCTGAGCAGATTCCTTGAAAGGTACCATAGCAACTATTGCTATTGTCATGTTGACCCGGAGCATGTAGTTGATCCAACAGGCCAGGAAAGACATAATTGCCACGTTCACTCGAGCAGGAACGAAATCTATATTTGGAGAAAATGAAAAACAAAATTCTATCCGGTTATTATCGAGGAAAGCATATACTTGATAATAATATAATGTATGACAGTTATTCTCACCTTCATTGCCATAATAAACTAACTACAATATTACACTAAAAATATATATTAATTAACTTACATACTGTCTATTATTTGTACGATTTATCCCCTTTGTGACTGTAGTTAACTTAAAAATATACTGACCTTTATTTAAACTAAACATCTCTTCATGAACATTCACATGTTTTACTATCTAGTTTTAATTTGATTCTGTTTTTCACCAGCTCTAGTCTCTATTTTCTTTTTTCTCTCTCTCTCTCTCTCTCTCTCTCTTTACTGATACAGCTTTTAAATTAACCCCAAAATGTACGATTATAGGAAATAAGTTTCAATATAGTTACCAACAGTCCAAGTACTGCGTTAAAGCTTTTTTTTACATATATAGTGAGCAGTAATACGTTAAGCATTAGATAATACTTACTTGCAATATGGCATTTGGAGCTCAAAATTTTACTACCTACCACACTTACAAATTACTCTACTTATCAATTTCTTGAGTTAGCTTCATCCAGTCCACCTTATTACAGCCCATATCCCTCAGGTCCATTCTAATGTTACCCTCACATCTGCGTATAGGTCTTTCCGATGATCTATTACCTTTGGGTTTGCCAGTTAACACCGTGGACAAGATTCTAAATTCTCCCTTTCACGTTGCATGTCCTTCCCACTGTAATCTATCTATGAGACTTTATCATTAGTATAAGAGATTTAATAAAACAGTTTCAAGCGGAAATGTCGTTGTTCAGTGAACTTAAAAAAGAAATGACAAAGCTTATATCCAGGAATGTATCCTTCGTCTTACCATGCCATCTCTTTGGTTCAACGTCTTCCTCAGAAGTAGACTCCTCATCTGCCATATCTTCAGTCTCCAACAAATAAACCAGGACTCACCTACATTCAAAACAAGAGGTTCCATTGTTATCTACACACAAAGGATGAGAGATGAGCGCTGGGAGGGTAGTTAGGCAACTTAGTTTCCGCTCAGCTTGGCGGGTCAGTATGTGGCACACACTTTCAGGGGACAAGTATCTCTAGTATTGAGCCCTGACTAGTTTATACACTGGATATTAGATTTAAATTACAAAAGCTTAGAAAACATTATAAACTAATATATAAAATAAGGGGCATAATATAATAATATATAAGATACCTCGGAAACTCTAATAATATATCAAACTATGAAGGCAGTATTAAATATTTCGTACAATCTAATTTTGTCATGGTTATCATAAGAATTTTTCCAAACGAGTTGACATAATTAGTACATATCAGTGCTTCCCAAACGTTCACCAGTCACTTGACCCACTTCGGTGGCCACATGGTCTAAGACACTATTCTTGCAGTAGACTAGTCTGCCGATGACGGGGATATTGAGGATCTAATCTCGGTCGGGTGTACTGAGAGTTTCTTTTAATCCAGATTGGTTTTCCAATCTCCCTCAACAAAAAATTGGGGTACATTTCCTCTAAATATAACCTGTCAAATCCTTAAAAATCATTATTGTAGTTAGTACATAAACGTATAGCCCAAACGGGTAGTAAGAAGCGATGCTAAATAAGTCACTTAACCTTCTCAGGGACATAACTACTTATAAAGTGTATCCCTCCGAGATATTCATAATAAAATATAAACGGTCATTTCAAATCTCATTAAAGCTCTAGTGGTATGTATACTTAGCAAAGTCGTGCCAAAGGGAATGATAGGTTTATAAAAACCATGATGCGACGTCAAATTTTTTGTCAGTTTGTTTATTATACTCACTACTACAAAACGTATATGTTATATTAAATATAACTCACTGGTACGTTGCGTGGATTCTGAAATCCTTTACGTACCCTTGAGGTTACGTGTACTACTGTTTGGGAAACCCAAGATAAAATAATATATTGATTCCTAAATCCACTATCTTAGAGTTGACTTTAATATCGAACAGATAAAAGAGGACGAGAAAAGCGGAGATATTACAATTATGCTTCAGGAAGTCTAGTTTGTAATGGATAGGTCTTCTTTCTATTGAGATAATGATTCCATGTTAAATTATTGGTATGAACAAAAAAAATGTATATATTGTGGGATTATTTTGTGGCACTCATTAATGATGTTTAAATTTTAAGAGATAGTAATTTATTATTACTATTTAGTATAAACTACTCATTAAAAAGAGAATCAAGAGAATTAAAAATCATATTGGGGGAAAACCTTAGCCCCAAGTTCTTCAAGCTCTAACAAGATCACATTTCCCTCCCTCAAGATAATAATAATAATAATAATAATAATAATAATAATAATAATAATTGAATGTCTGCGCTACATCAATCTGTAGCTCAGCCTTCGGAAAAATTAGACAGTACTAATGAATGTACCGAAGCCCAGGGGACGCCCAAATGTATGTACTATAGCACAACCTTACCATGGAACTGATGAGGTAATAGAATGATGGTAGTTAATACGACAGGGTAAATCCAATTACAAACAAAATTATACCACGATGTTGATTCTCACCCGAGATGATAGTGAAACATGTTTACCGACAACCAACTTTTTCACTCTTTGAGTCGTAGTTATAGAAATCATGCCATAACTAGCATCCACGTCTTATAATTACTCCTTGTAATTATTTTAGTTCAATTCAACTTATTTAATGAATTTTGAGCTTTGCAGTATTTATAATTTATTAAATAATTAATCGCGTTATAAAACGTTGTTATAAAATTTGAAAACGCGAGATTTAGTAATTATTTAACTAAACAACAAGATAATTCTCACTTTGAGCATAGCCTTAAAATAAAAGGTATTTTACTTGTGAGGTTTTTTTTTTAATTCAAAAAATTTCTAACTATTTTGTTTAGAATTTTTAGCATTTAGGGAGTGTTTGACTAAAAAAATAATTCCATTAATTGGTGTTTGTTATTTTGGAAAATTTTGTTAAAAGCTGGTTTACTGATAAGTAATTTTTGAGCATTCAAAATGTTTCCAAAATTGCCTCATTAGTTTTGTATTTGGGGAATGTTTGACTTTAAAAATACAACTGAATACTTGTTTTTAGTGAAATATTTTTAAGAGTAGTTAACTAATGTGATGCACTTTCTCCGTAACTTTTTAAGTTACCCTAAGAGCATGCTCTTGGGGTAATGCAAGCGAGTAGGGTAGGATTGACATTAAACATTACAATGCATATATTAGGATAAATGGATTATTTAGATTTTTGGGAAATAGTAAGGAAGGTGTTGCAAGAGATGCAGCTATTTTATTAGAGGCTATTGAGGAAATAGTTTTAAAAGTGATCACTGAAATGAGATTTTTTTACATGTTGAATTATTCTTTATATTAATTTTCCTTAAAAAAAAAATTTAAGTGTACTTACTGAACTATGCGTTTTTTTAATTTTTATCAAATAGCTGTAGATTTTGTTCAAATATGTTAATTGGAGACTATTTCACATGATAAAAAATAACGTACTTTGATTTTTTTAAACATATTAATTCAATGTTAGTTTTATTATGACAGATTTAAGAAAAATTGAAATCCTTCTAAAATTGCCTTAAAAACTTAATTGAAGATGGGAAACTTAGTATATTACTGATAGCCTATTTTTGAAATATTTGTTTCAAACTATAAAATACTATACGAGAAAGTGTGTACGACCGTGTCGTACCATTTATTTAAATGGTCGGTGAGATTTTGTCAAAAATTAATTAGTAACTTTTTAAAATATAATATAAGATGTATTTGTAATAATAATTAATTTACTTTTTCTAGTAAATTGTTTATTTAAAGCGCATTTAAAATGTGTATTTCTCCCTTAGTAAACTTTAAATTTTTCGACACATTTGTAAAATGAAAACTACTTCCAAGTGAAGATTTACTTGGTGAATATTTTTCTTATTAACTATTAAAACCTAGGTGACCTGGAAGTCCAGGGGTAAGGTGTCAAACTTCTGAGCTGGAGGTCCAGGGTTCAATCCTCGTTTCCAGCACAGATTTATCTGATTGCCAGACCCTTCTTTCACCTCTGATAAGTCGTGTATTAATCACATCTTGTGAATGTGGGGAATACCAGGCCTCCACCGTGGTTAGGATCACACGTTAAACTGTAGGTCCTCCATTTCATGTCACAATCACCTTAACGCTACACATTATCGTAAGAGTGCGTAACCCGAACGAGTAGTAAGACGAGGTGCTAATAATAATTATTATTATAATAATTATAGTAAAACCTGTTTCGAAGCAACTCTTTGTGGCAAGAAAGATGATATCTTAACCAGCAGAATTCCGATACTGTTCATGGGCATGTGTGAACTATTGAAATGAATAAAAGTAGAATTTCAATTAAAGTTAACAATATATATGAATTGGGCCAGTAAAGTTCTGTTATTATTTGTACAACTCAAATGATTTAATAAAGCAATACAGATCATATATGTCGGGGTAAGAACGGCAATAGACATGTGGAAGTTGGTGTGAAAGGTGTTGTGAAAAGACACAGGAACGTTCTCCACGACATTGACTTTACCGGAAAGTAGCAACTAGGAATTATAACAATAAATCATTTGTAATTCATTGTTAGTGTCTGTAGAAAAGTAGTAAAAGTAAAGGTAATATTCAGGGTTTTACTTTTTAAGATTAGGTTAGTATTTGTGAATGTTAAAAAGAACCAATTTTGAACCGTGACATTTCCAACACTTCTAAAATAATCAACGCATAATAAAATAATAATAATTCTAAATAGTACTCACTATCCAACCAATCCTGAATAGTATTTTATAGCACCTACTCTACCCACCAAACTCTAAAAAAGGTCCATTGGATATTATATATATATATATATATACACACACAAATGGTGGACCTCACCTAGCAAATACGAAGCCAAATCATATCTAGTTTCTGATAAACATATATGGGACTAAGATTATGGTCAAAGTTGGTATTTTCCAGATTGAAAATTTGGTATAAAATATACTATTTTTACTGTGAATTGGTTGTTTCGGAAGTTATTGGTTGTTGCGATTTCAATCTGGTACTTTGAAGGGTTCACAGACGTTGAATTATTCATTCATACAAAATCCCAGATTGCACCAATTTAATTTTAACTATCCAACCAATGACTAATAAAAATAACGAATTTTTACAATCCTGTTTTTGGTAGTTTTAATCTCCCTGGTGGTAATAACCAGGGTAGGCCTATCATCAGTCCAACCATTCACTGTCTTGCTCGCCGAGGTGGAGTCAAGCGAATCTCCACCTTCATCCAAGAGGAGACGCGTCGCGTGCTCAAGGTGTTGCTCGAGATCATGATTCGAGACGTGGTCACACACCCACCAATAGGAAGACCGTAACGGCCATGCACTCGGTGTACGCTCTCTAGAGGCAAGATCACGCTTTTTACGGCCCCGGTAATTAATTCGGTCGGCTTCACAGCTAACAAATGCGCTAGATACGCCAGGATTCACCTCCAGAAAATGGCACATCTTCAAATTGAATGCCTAAACGTTCTGTTTAGTTTAGATGGAGTCCAGATCCGGCATATTGGCGAGTATTGTTACAAATCTTGAAAGTTGGTAAGATGGAAAACGATATGTCTGGGCCGTATTACGGGGTGTGTTTTGTGGACTCAACCTCCCTTACCACCTACTATCCCCCCTCGTCCAATGTATTACTAATAATGGGCTCTTGTGTTACTCATCCAGAGGACAGAAGCTTATTTGAGACCCACTTTGGTGGCCGCATGGTCTAAGGCACTAATCTTGTAATAGACTACATTGTCGATGATGGATAGATCGGGGATTAGATCCCGGTTGGGTGTACTAAGGGTAGTTTTTCCTAAACTGTTTTCAACTATCCTCCATGAAAATACAAGTACACTTCCTCTGAATTTAACATTCTTCATTCTTAACCCATTGGCATTATTCACATATAACTGTAAAACCCGAATGGGTAGTAAGACGTGGTGCTTAAATCGCTTATTTGAGACTTAGAAAGCTCATAGCACTTGCAACATTATTATATTAACAACAACCAAAACTTTAACTCGTATCAAAAATAATTTAATGCTAAGTAATATTTTTTGGGGCTTTTTTATGAGCCAATGAAAGTAAAATACTTCTGAAAGTTAAATTTCTTTTCATGGATTTTTTATTTACAGAGAGGTAGCTTTGGTTGCTAACATGACATGTATCCTCTTATGTCAATGCCTAAATTCAAGACTTCACGGAACTAATATTACAGATTGGTGGACCAGAAAAGGAATGTTCTCAAACAAACACTGAGTGAGATGGACCCTATGTATTTTATATTGCTATCTCTTACTACTTGTTCAGGATATACGCATATATGTGAATATAATGTATTAGAGATGAGTAAGAAAGTATGTTAGAGGCAATCTACGCACATTTACGTGGAAGGAGAGTGGGAAGCTATTTAGTAAAATATAAACCCTAAGTAGACCCAACCGGTATTCAAACTTCGACCTTTCAGTCATCAGCAGACTAATCTAACATGAGAATGAACCTTAAACCAATCGACCACTGAAGAAGGTGTGTATATAATATATATATATATATACATATGTGTGTGTGTGTGTGTGTGTGTGTGTGTGTGTGTATACATATGTGTGTGTATATATATAAATATAGAGTTCTTTTACGACACATGCAATTTTAATAACCGACCTATCACAAGCAAAATAACTATCAAAACTAATGTGATGTAATAAGGATTTGAGCATCAATTAAAAATTTGTTCATTAATAATGCAAATTAAATATAGATAATTAGTTACAAGGGACAAACGAAGAAAGCCCGGATTATGGAACTTTGTATATCATGGATTTCAAAACTTTTTCGACCGAAGGAGCACTCACGCAAACAAAAACAAGCTTGGCCCCTCATACAATTTTGTTGATTAATGTTAAGAACATTTAATAAAAACAGTTACATTTTACAAGTGTATAGTTATAAAACAGATGGACAACATCACTTGTTCTGTCTGCCCCTTTATTCAGATTTTTTTTTTTTAATTTGGCAATTCTAATTATTGATGCTATTTTCTAGTGTAAAAAAATAGTCTAAAATTGCCTTTTGTAGCCTTAAATAACTATGGCAGAGTCCAGTTTGAAAAACGCTGTTCTCGAAGTCAAAGATGAAATTAGGATACAACACAGGGAAATACAATCATAGCAAAAATAAATTTCTGCCATCTCAGTAGTAAGTAAAATTACATTACACTTTATAGCTATGTTTTCTTATTCGAGATTTATAATTTTTTGGTAAATTTATTGGACTCCGATTGCCACCTTATTACTATTTATCTTATTCTAATGAAATGGAATATTAGATTAGTTTTCTATGAATGAAGGTTGTTTTGACAGAAAGGCTAGTTTACTGCGAGTTCCATGGAAACCATTCAACTTGTGTTGTTATGTTCCCCACCCCTCGCTAAGACTCTTCCTATCACTTAATTCAAAATTAGTTTCCTAACCCCCTTTCCCTGTTCTCTAACTAATCCAAGGACCCATCTTCTCTGTCCATTTAATATAAGTGCTTCTAACCTCTTCCCTCCATTTTATCCATACCTCCCTTCCTCCTCCCTTCCAAAAACTCTCTCTCAAATTAAAAACCCCAACCACTTCAATTAAAGTTAACTTTTGATACAATTTTAATTTGTAATTTAACCTGATAATAATTATTTATTGAAACAAACTATAAAATTATATATATTATGTTCTAAACACATTTTGCATTATCAAAATTCAGTGTGAAACGAATAATCATCATATCTTACATTTTGATTACTAATACAATTTGACATTTTGACAGTTCCATATTAGATATGGATGTTCTACTGCAAGGATTTTTGGAGAAACTTAAAAGACAAGCCCAAAAGAACATCACGTCCAAACTAATAAAATTAAACTAGCCTAATTAATTTATTGGCCCCTATTTACCGTAAATTGTGAAGAATATCTATTTTCTGAAGTAATTCACGTTTTTTTAACCACTGAATACAGTTCGTTTTTAATATAATTTTACGTGTGCGTACGTGAATGTGATAGAAACAAATTAATGAAACATGTAATATAATTAAAAGCATCAAACATTATTGAAGCTCATTAGTATAGCAATATTTTCTTTGGTTATCTGAAAGTTTATTATAGTATTAATTAATTTTAATCCAAACAAATTAATTTGCTTTATGTAAGTTTTTTAGACGTTTAGTCGATAAACATATAAAACTGCATGTAAATAAGATTTTGCAATTGTTCAAAGGTATACTAGTCAAGTTTAACAAATATAAAGACAGTTTATAATTTTAATTGGAAATTGAAATCTATAATCTGTTACAAACATAGCTTATACCAATTATAATGTTTCGACTAAAATGGATAATATCCTGGTATATCTTAGTATTGATAAAAATATATAGGCCCAAATACGAGGATAACAACTAGGTTTTAAATACGCTTCAAAAACATATGTGTATAGTATACAAATTAGGAACCAATTTGTTACAAATTATTTAGGAACCAAAGAATTAATTATTAATAGGTCATAGAGCATGATTCGTTTAAATCGGCAGTACTTATTGAAATATTGAAACCTTACTTGACCCAACACAATAATATAATAAAATAGTTACCTAATTGATTATCCTTTCAGCAAAGCTAAGAAAAAATTGATCGCCACAAAACTTCACTATCAAATAGTCGCAAATGGAAAAGTTGTCACATTTTTTTGTGAAATAGATTTAAGGCAATTTAGAACAATAGTTTCTAAGTTAAAAATCCATTTTACTGTTGAGAAACTAATATCAATTAAGACATACTATAGCTTATAAATAATTATATCTGATAGCTTCAAAGCAATAATTTATTGAGTCATGCATGGTCACATAGCACTTCGAACAGTCAAATATGATAATGTATATAATGTAGAAACAATGAGAAAGTTTATATTTTCTGCAACCATGGAGATTTTTTTCATCGAGCAATATTATTTTCATTATTAGTTTAACAAAAGGGTTATTAATTTATGCATAATATAATGGATAGTAATGAAGAGGGAAGTTTGTAGAAGTGCACCCTCATTAGCTGGGATCATGATGAAACCAAATAAATAAATTACATGTAGAAAATCATTTGATAGTGCGTCCATTCTATATCAGAATCCCCGTCACTATAATTCTAGTGTTTTATTATCCTAGCACCTTAGACATTTAAAAAATATTTGTCATACTTATACAATAAGCATCTATTATTAGTTTATAGAGAACAATATATAATATGGTGAATTCAATAGTAGTAATATTAAGCTTGTTCTTAGGTATAATATATTATAAATTATAGAAGAACGTAATTATTTTAAGGAATTGGAATGTCTCAACATGGATCTAAAAGTATTTAGGTACTTCATATATAATATATTTATTATTATAAACCATCCCGACTTAGATAAACCTAACCTTTCATGCAGAAACAATTTTTTATTTCTAAAATAGCTTCCTCTAAAATGCCGTAATCACAAACACACCACCCTATTCCATTCTTCCACATTAAAAATATTTTCCAAAATTACTCAATATTATATACAATACAATATTACCATTTTAAGTTTAATATTTTTTTTTTATTCATTGATATTTGGAAGGCGAGGTTTTGTTAGGTTGGGATAGTCTATAAAAATACTACCTTTTGAGGACTAAAAAGTCATTAATTTAATAGTTTTAGAATAAATTATTCTGTGGTTTGCTCCGTCCATGTTTTTTATATACAAGTTTCTCTTAGACTAATACCATTCTCTGGAAAACAACACCAATAATATTTTTATTAACTATTATTTCTTTATCTATGGTTCCAAATTATGTTTCCCATTAACTGCCGCTGGAGCTAGATGGGTAGCTTAGGCTACCATTACACATCCTGTCCAAATTATGAGATTATATTTTTACATTCATTGCGATTATTAGGATTAAAGGAGAAAGAATGGTGTAAGTATAGAGGGAGATGGAGGTATTTCACCCGGTCACAGGCTGGAAACAATTGATGATGATGATGATGATGATCGGCACAGGGAAAGTTTATATTCACGTCTTTCTTCAGGACAGTTCCCACAAGCTGACACACATTAGAGGCCATGTTTTCTACATGCTCAAATTGCCGTTTCGTATGGCTGCATCATTAATGCCGTACCAAGACTCTTTTTAGATGAGATTGTCAACAATGGTGAACTTACACCTCAGGAGAGTCACGTATATTTGTGCGTGCGGTGGTCACTACAGTAAGATAGTTAGCAAATCTTCTTTTTGGCTTTTAATTTAAATAAGTGTCTAAACCTCTAATATGATAAATAAAAAACAGTTACTACAATTTCAAGTTACTTGATTATTTCAATGTCATGCGTAGTGAGATTTGGGGTTTATCGCCTCTGTTCGGCGAAGGCGATGTAACCTTGACCATATACAATGTATCTATTTCTATGCCTCAGCGGTGCTCAGTGATGTTTTGCTTGTTTGGAAGCCAAGCTTTGCAGATTATATGATTTTATTTCGGGGATATATTTGTTTTACAGTTTCTGAAGCTATGGTGGCTACTAGGTGGAGTGAAAGCTTATTTTAAGTGTGATATTGCGTGAATCCCATCCAAGGGTCACGCTCCGTGTGTCTGCATACTTAATAGATGTATAACGGTAACAAGGCAGGCTTAGAATATAATAAATTTTAGCACCGCGTCTTGTTACCCATTTGGGTTGTATGCTTATTTATACTACTAATTACGGTAATGGGCTATGGATGAATAAGGTTGAATTGGGATAAAGTGTACCCAAATTTTCATGGATAAAAATATCCATGAAAATTTGGGTACACTTTATCGATTAAAATTCGTATATAGCAACTGTTTAGCATTACAAACAATATTGAGATATTCATTTCCCCATTAATATATATATATATATATAAATATATATATATATATATATAGAGAGAGAGAGAGAGAAAGAGAGGGGGGGGGGTAAATTATTTGGGATAAACCACTCTCAGGAGTTAGGAAAATATACAACCTACCCCGTTTCACCGTCCCGACGTCTCGAACTACGAGTCGGAGAGTAAAACAATAACCCAACCTAGCATAGCCGCGCCACGAGATAGACAAGCCACTGCCATCAAGTTTCGAACGGCGCCCCCTGTAAAGTGGTCAGGGTTCTAGGCCCTTAGCTCTCAACCATTTCATTTATAAAATTATATTAGTTTTTCCTTTAGTTTACATATTAATACACTCAAGATACTGAGAGTACTAATCTGATAAATACATTGTTCTTTCCCATTCATCTAGGCCTAATTTAATTCTCTTTTTACTATCAAATAGTTAATTATAAGAAAGTGTGGGGTTTTATGGTAATTATAAGTTATGTAAATCATAACCAAAGTTGTAAGCAATATATGTTTTAAATTTCAATTTATTAACTTCATTTTCAGGCCTTTAAACTTTTAATCTAATAGTTTTTCATTATTTAAAGTCTTTGTTGGAATATTAGTCATCCATATTTATTACTTTTACTTTTCATTTTAAGCATCGTGCAATGTATTAATAGCTGGACCCGGAAGCTGGGAGATGCACCTGTTGCTTGCAGTGTGGTCTTTAAGGGGAGGGGGAGGTTTTGGCGCGGACTCCTGGCCAATCAGTGCCTCTGGTTTAGCGTCTGTGTTTGACCCTATGTGGAAGGAAAGCGTCAGACGTGACACTGGCCGGTTAGCACGCAAAGAGTAAAGACCGGTACAATCTCTGGACCGGTACTCACTATTAACTTATCGTAACGTGTAGAGATAGTTTCGAGATGGTTGAAAGTAGAGGTAGGCCAGGTGGCTAAATAATTATCCTTAGCAATGTCATAACTAGTTCGTGTTTCTAAATTAAATATCCGTGGTACTAAAATGTAAATTATTTGTTAAAATAAAACTTCAAAGTCGCTAAATAGTATCTCTATAATCGACTGTGTCCCTCTACCCCCACCATTATCTATATAACCCCAAGATGCTCTACCGAAAACAACTGACTGCCGTGGACGACACCGTAAGAAGAAGATGAGAAGGTGAGGCTGATTATCAAATCAGCTGTACGACGGGTGACTGGTTACAAAAATGATGTACAACGTAGGGCTAGTAATCAAAGATGATGACCGTAGCGGTGACTGGGTACCCCACTAGAGTGCGCCACACTACCAAAGGCGTTACAAAGAGCTTAAACTGGGAAGAGAGGTTATTCTACTATAATCTGGAAGGTTCCAGTTGTTTGGAGTGTATAGTAGAAGTTAATTGTTGTCACGCGCATTCCCCCCTTGGTGATCCATATGTATTATATTATTTCTGCAAAGGAAAATTTATAATGCATGTAGATCTTAGATCAATGTTGAATTTTGTCACGTATGAAAAAAGTCGATTATTATATGGTATCGATACTTAGGTTATTTTTGCGGAGATCAATTAGTTTGAAAATATAACTTCTGATCTGATTATGAGACGGAAGAAAATTTATAATGAGGGCTAATATTGATATTTTGCAGCCATTTTGGTTTTGTCATCTATAAATATAACAAAAACAGGGTTCACTGGTAGTTTAAAATTTACTCTTGAGAATATCTATTGGCCTTATTATGATTGTGCAATTTAGTTAAGGTTTTGTGTATAGAAGATTTAGAAAAGATGAGGGAATATTGAGAACTCATCTTTGTAAATAATGAAGATATATTTTGTAATTGATATTTGTTTACGAGGGTCGCGTAACTCTCTCTACTAGTTTGTTCCGTGCGGAAAGAAATGCTTTAACTATTATTGTTATTTTCTGATGTAGCTTTTTTCAGTGTAAATCTGCATTTAACTTTTTTTTTACCTCAATCATTATACATCTTAAAAAATACTTTTTGTTTGTCAATCCGACTATCATTATGATTTATTGATGTATCTATATATATTGTTCAAACTAATTCATATCCTTATACTTATATATTTAATTATGTTATTTATGAATAAATACCAACAATGCAATTTCAAGTTTTCTTTAATGTTAGGAATAGAGATAATACCCTTAGGTCATATGTGTTTTCTTATCTTTTCTTGGTGGGTACATATATACAACTTGTATCTAAAACATAACATCAAACTTTGGCAGTCTATTCCCTGGATGAAAATAGAATAATTCACATCAGCAACCTAGGGTCCATCTTAAATATTAAGGGTGGTATTCACCCTTCAAGATAGAGCCAAAAAAACTGTTGTGGGAAATATTATGAAAACTGCTTAGGGTATTACATTGAATCTTTGTATACTACTTATTGAAACCTTGATCATTAATAAACTAACATTTAGTTTCAATAAATAGTACACAAAGATTCATTGTAATACCTTAATCAGTTTTCATACTATTTCACACAAGTCATTTTTAGCTCTATCTTGAGGGGGTGTATACCACCCTTAATACTTAAGATGTACCTTAGGCTGCTGATGCGAATTATTCTATTTTCACCCAGGGAATAGACTGCCAAAGTTTGATGCAATGTTTTAGATACACGTTGTATAATGTTCTTTGAGGACAACCGTCAACATATCATTCCCGCAACCGGTGTGAGCTGCGTACTCTGAGATTCGAATGTTTATACTCAGATATTCAAAACACGGACTCCAGCTACTCACTCCTATTGCCCTTTTTTCTGCACTCTTTTGATGTTATTCATTTGGAACTCCTATTGTGGTTTAATTTTGCTAAGAAGGGTTCATGCTGAGCAAACACACATAAAACGCTCAAGATCGTTTGATACAGACGAGTTTATTAGTGAGAGTAAAAAATCACAGTTAAGTTTTAGCTGCATAGTAATTGACGGTAATAAATCTTGAAATTGACACAGTATCAAAAATCTATAAAAATTCCTAACCAATATAAATAAGTATGAGATAAATGTAAACTTACAAAATAAATGCTATAAACATTAATTTGTTTGAAAAGATGAAGCTAATGATGAAATTGTATAAATTGTATAAAATACCAAGCTATCCTTTTTTTATTTTTTTAATACGTCATATTTAGTTTAAGAACACCAAGGTGTTTGATTACATAATCTAAGGGACTATTATGAGGAGCGTATTTTTATAACGATGCCAGTATGATCTTGGTTAGAGGATGGGAAAATCACAGTGATAAATAACATGTCCCCTTTCCCCCACTCAAAGGTCTATCTGGCTGAAATTTAATTCAAGTGATTTTCATAGTTAGCTTATTAAAATATAGTGCTTTCAAAATATATACTTGAAAATGTTTAATGTTATAAAAGTTTTAAAAAATACACGTGTTTTTCAACAGGTATATGAGTTTTTATAAACCAGTTTTGAAATAGGATTTAAATTTATTCATTTTGTTGGAAAGGGGCACTCACCTTATTTATAAATACCGAATGTGAATAAAATTGGGAAAAAATCATCTCTTATGCTAATCTAGTACATGTGTAAAAAGTTAAAATACTGTATACGATATTGTTATTAATTAATGGATGTCCAAACCAAAGGGATTTATTTTATTAATTGTTCATTATATTTGAGTTCAACTTATTAAAAATATTTTAAATCCCTTTATTAAATAATTTTTAAAATAATAAGAAAACTTCGTAGTGTGTGTATGTGCTTGTAAAAATCTACACACTTTTTTATTTTATAAATACCCTTGTTTCATGTTTGCAAACCTTGCACACTAACCTACTTTAAAATAACATTCCTCTCCTGTCAACGTTTTCATGTTGAACGAGCTTCTAATAACATAATATGGTTCTTTGTCATGTGCCCGTATATTGTAAGTTCTCTTTCTGACAGTGATTCATTATACTTATTGTATATGAACCTTGGTGGTTGACATAGATAGCGAACATGCTGTTTGTATTGTTAACCTTTTCATTGTCCGTGGAGTAGCAAACCCATGGCTCGCTAAAGAAAGAAGAATATATTATATACTGTTCAAACAAAGTGGAAAAAGACAAATAAAAAGTTGTGACAGCAAAAAATTAATACCTAATCTCCTTGAAATTTATGAACTCCTTTTCTAACCTGGCTTTCACTTGAATATTAATACATACAGTGATTGCAGTAGATAATACACATAGTTAACTTCACTGAACATGATAACTTATAGGAAAATAATTACATTAAACTATTATTTAAAATTTAACATTTACATAACGTAAACCACGAATAAAAATATAACTAAGCAATTACATGTTGCTGGTGTGAGCCGGATAAGTTAATATATTTTTAATTAATGAGCTAATAATATTTAATTTTTGAAAAAATATTAATTCATAACTAAACAATATGTCATATTTTTAATATTGTTAGATAAACATAGTTTAATTAATACGAGTGTAAAATATTTTAATATAACATATTTTAGATTCTAATTTAAAAAAATTAAGCCAAGTGTAATTTTGTGAATAAATTGTTTGTTACTTAGATTGTAACATGTTCGTGCTATTTATAGAAAAAAATGTGTATGGTGTTCCGCAAAGGCTTTCACACACCTTTATCTAAAAATTGAGACATTTACTTATAACTCATAAAATATTTTTTTAAAATACTAAATATATAGTTGTAGAAGAGCATAGAAACCAAGACTCCTTTTCTTAAGACGTCCATTAAATAAAATAGAGTAGCTTATAGCTCGAAAAATATATATTTCAAATAAATGTTTTTTTTTCAACAGCGTTATAGCTTTGCAATGATAAGTTATTTCGTATCTCAAAGTATTGCGGAAATATTATCCACTTTTGTAAAACTACTCTAGAAGCCATTTTCCCGGAAAAACATATACGCCATTTTGTTTGTAATGTTAAATAGAACCTAGATGAGTTTTTTAAATCAAAATCGTTACAGCCGATTCCCTCTATTAAACTAACTTTAATTTTAGGGTTGGATATCTAACTATAAAAAAAAACCTGGGGAACCTTTTGAAAAAGCCTAGATATAAAGTTTTAGTCAGATTAGTAAAATGGTTTGGTTCTAGACCGAGCTGCAATCACACAGACAAACATACGGCTTTGCAAATATATCACTTTTTAGTTTCAAAGGGTCATGAAACGTCAGCAGCCATCAAAATCTTGAATTATATATATATTTTTTAACCATCACAAGACTTCTCTCTCCGAGATGTCTAAAAGAGTGAAAAACCAGCAGGAAAACAATAGAAGGTTCTGGATGCATAGCAGTACAAAATTCACAGCCAATGTTCATAAACAACAGTAGGGAAACATGAAATATGATTGGATACATATAAGCAGACAAGCTCAGAAATCCAAGAAAAATACTTTATAAGAATCATTATATTGAATAAAATAACAAATTCACAACTAGCACCGTTATTAAAATCATCACTGTCTTGTTTTGTCTAGATTTATCTGTAAAGTGGATTCTTTTAATCATTTGTCGAATGTTATATTTTACATTTTCTTTTAATATAATCCATAGTTGTACTGCGTAAACATAATTATGTCCTTGTTCTTTCCAACGAGTTAATTAATTTTTACATTGTATTTTGTGCCTTGGCGCTAATGGCTGCATTTGTATCGATGTGCCTTTATACCATGGTGGTAATAGATTACTATTTATTTCCAGTTTCGGGTAACGTCTGGTATTTTTGTATCTAATAATCTCTAAGGCTAGTTTGTGATATGTCCTTTTAGTTTTGGCCATTGCATTTAAAGAAGGGCAAACTGCTTCCACTTAAAGAACCATGATGTTAACGGGGGGATCTCTTTGTTAAAGGGACGATTGCTCACAGCTCTAATTCCCAATTCACGTGGGCCATGTTTAGTGTATAATAGATAAACCTATACTTAATTATTAATTATGGTAGATTTAACGGGATAACCAGAGCAGCTACTACAAAATCAATAATACGCATTTACAAGAATTGGTTTCATTCTTGTTATGAGAATTGTTAATGTTTTAAACAACAACAAAAATCCTTTCAGAAAATGATTTGCTTACGTATGTGTTACAAGTTTTTTAATACATTTTTTAACAAGCCACACTATTTTTAAACGTATAAATATGGCTATAAAATGCCTTTAATTAAAGTCAGTTTCATTAAACCTTTTTTTCAAAATAAAGATATTGCATTTTACTTACGTTTCAAGGACGAGGAGTAAGAGTACAGTACTAGTATCCTTTTTGCGCACGCGTCTGTACTCATGGTTGGAAGCTATGTCCTACACTACTATCGAATTACTTTGAAGTTTTCACGGTAGTTTATTGTTTTGCTAATAGGTGCCACGATTGTTGTTCGTTCACACGTTAATAATTGACTTGTACTGAATGAAGTCTAGAATTATTTACTGAAACACCACTCGTGTGTACGAGTACGTGTAAGATACGGTCATGGTGTAAGCTTATTAGTTAAACTACAATCCAATTATCATCAAAAAAACTTTTAGAAAATCAAGACTTTTTTTTTTTCCAGCCAACATTGAAAACATCTTCATATCTTGTTAGTGTTATTTCAAAGGTATCTATAATATGTATCAAAAATCACATTTGCAAATAAGATGTCCTGGTGTATGAATACGTGAAGGTAGATCTAGTAACTTTTCAATCTTTCAGATAATGCCCTTCCTATGAAAATCGAGCTCTAGATTGACCATTCCAATGAGTATAAATGTGAGGGAGAGAGGTGTTGTATGTTGTAATGTTGATTAATTTCTTAGTTTAGATATATTTACATACAGGTGTGCTATACAATTGATGTGTCACACTGACAAAGGAATAGTGCCATCTGGGTTGATATCACCCTACTTATTTACTTGTCAAGCTCTTGACAGCGTTTACAGTATCATCTCCATATTTCAAGTAAAGCAAAAAGAAACAGATTAACGTGTTAGTTTCTCAGGCGCTTGATTCTAGAAAATCCAGATATAATTCGTGTTTTAGCAAGCGGCCTTAGGCATAGTGGTAGGTCATTCGTGTGAACACATAGCTTAGTAGGAATCATATTGCTTGTTCTTTAGTAGAGGTGGCAGAACCGGGTGAAGGGTCAAGAGGGCATTGCCCCCCTGGAATACAGTTTCCTCCTATAGATTTATTTTACTCACATATGATATTCTCTAAAAAAAAAAGTTTACTATTAAAAACAAGCGCCAAATAGCTTCAAGACTCATTAAATTTGTATGTAGGACTATTTCCAGGAAAGGTCTCCTCAATACACCTTCTAGAGGCATTTAATTTTCAAAACTTTTCCACGGGAAGGAAGACCACTCCAAATAACGTATAGTGACTTATAATTTTCAAATGTGTGCTTTGAAAATACCGCTCTAAATAGCGTCTAAAGGCATTTAATTTTATTGTTTCAGTCAAAGAACACTTTACAAACCATTCTTATTGAATGCACATTTGCCAAATTTGATTAGTTTGAGACAGATTGGCAATTGTTATATTATAAACTTATTAAATTATACCAAGGTTGTAATATTTATGGTAATAGATCTGAAGATTGGTTTATGTCAATAGTGGTTTATTATTGTGTGTATTATTATTTTTATATTAAACCTGCTTTATATAGATACTGCACAAACTAACCATCTGCAATGAGTAGGTTATGGTTAGAATTCTGGCATGTCAAACTGAAAATAGTTTTCACCAATCAGTAAAAGAAAAGTGGACCATTTTATAAATATCTTTGTAATGAAATAATAAAAATAAATAAAAAAGAAAACCTTTAACATGAAAAATATATAAATATTTTATCTGGTTCATTCAAACAGTGTAAGAGAAATATGTGTGTATTCTCTGTATCTATATACTTGTGTTTTTTGTTGGGCGACACCCCTAGTACCTAGGGGGAAAATAATAGTCATAAGGAAAAAACATTTACCTCGGCTATCAACTCAGTGGCACGACGACTCTCAAACTCGGGACCACTGGGTAAACTTAAAACTAAAAAACATGAACAATTTAGATTTAAAAAAATGGATTGTTGAAGAAAAATGTAATTTAGGCTACAAATAAAAAAAAATGTATAGAATAACAATTGTTGGCACTTTTGTGAATTTATTGTTGTTTCCCTTTTGTCCACATCCAAATCCTACCTATGGAATTCCGGTTAGTTATAATTCTAATTTAATAAAGTATAGCACAGAATGGTTGAAACCAAAAGAAGAGAAAAAATATATATACAATCAATAAAATTAATAATTAGACATAAAATATAAGGTTAATTGATTCTCTGTATTAGTCTGTCTTTCTGGAAATAAATAAGTTCTGATTTATATAGGAGAGAGAAAAGAAATGATTGCAATAATCGATAGTTGAAGAATTGGTTTGACCTCACCCATGAAATAATTAGTCCATATTGACACACCATCTTCATAAATTTGTTTCACTTCAAATTCTTCCACAATTTAAATGAGCATGAATATTGTAGTTCTTGCACATACACTTAGTTTCCCATTTTTGCTGCTTTTACTTTAATCCACCACCTTTGATGCACTATAAAATAACTTGAATTGGGAGCTCCAACTATTTGGCTCCATGTTGGACCATCCACCAGGAAGAAGACCTCACTACTTTTTAAAAACCTTCCAATCTTCTAAATTTAAAAATGTTCTATTCTTACTTCCAAGTCCAAAGAGAAAGCTAATATATAACGAAAAATGAATTGTTGGCTATAGACTAGGGAGAAAAAGAAAATGAAATGTAGGTTCAATATAAATATTTAAATATAGCCAATTGAATGTGAATAATGTTTTATAAAGAATTAAATGTATTTTTCCTTCTGTCAAAATTTGAACAGCCCGCTTGATTCTTCTTCCTTCCTTCTTCTTTTTTAAAATCACAGGGTCCTCTACTCACTTGTTTGATAGCACTGCGCATGCGTTAAAACAAACATGGTCGACTTTAAAAATTAATACAAGAGTCAAACGCACTCTTAAAAGGATAATTAATATGTTTAATAAAAGGTAAGTGTTCTTCCTTAAATCAAAATTCCTTATTTAAATTATTTAAAACAATGTTTTACGTTGTTCCGTCCGTCCTTTTACTTTATTTAAAAGATGTAAATAGCATCATAAGTCAGGCCGGTAACCAGCTGGCGAACTTGGAAGATTCCACGCGAAATTAAATTAGAAATTGTTCCCAAAAGTAGAAAACATAGGGAAATACAAGGTAGGGTGGTAAATAACATCACATCTTCAAGTGGCATCCAATTTTCAAATGTAACGGGGAAGCGCGCCTGGACCTTAATTGACTTGGAAGGATGATCCCCTTAAAATCCCAGTTTTTACTTTCTGCCTCCCCCTCCCCTCCTTATATTCAATTTCCTATATAAAAAAGATTTGCGTGCCAGTGTTATTTAGTGAGGTTGATATTATTTACCAAATAAAAGATACACTTTCACAAATAAGTAACTACAGTGTGTCACGTTGATTCAAGACCCCACATCACAATCCACGCTTAATTTCTTTGATCCACACTTCCTGAAGACCCTGTCCCTCGTCATCTCCTTAGAACAGTCCCTGATACGTAGACTGTTATGGAGGGCTCTAAGCTCTATCTTAAACAGGACAACCACAGATGCTGCACCAATACCAATAATATTTCTGCTGTCGTGGTCAACCTACGTCGTTTGAACTCAAGTAACTCAGCTCACGTCAACTAAATCTGGACTGGACACATCCTCGGTTTAGTGTTCTCGAAGATGTTTAAAATTATTTATCCGCGATTCGTTTCTAGAACTCTCTACTTTTGATTGCGAACTATTTATGATATTCATACCGACAATGCGTTGACCTCTTTCGAGGATACTAGCGTGATAACTATTTATTTGTTATTTTATTGCGACTAAAGATATTCTAGGACTTTTTTTTCTTAGTACCGCGTATTACTACTTCTTCAGGCTGTACGCATGCACTAATTAGGCTAATGAATTAGGTACGAGGAGAGATGACAAATTTAGAGGAGGTGTAACTGCATTTGCGTGAAGGTAGACTAGAAAACCATTTTAGAAAAACCACTCTGTATACAAACTACCGACATTCAAACCCCTATCTTCCAGTCATCGGCAGTCTAGTCTCTTGCGAGAGTAACACCTTAGACCATGTGGCAACCAAAGCAGGTTTTCTAGGAGTCTTGATGAGTGTCCATGATGGTACAGTACGTAATAAATTCCTGAAGGAATGTAATCCATCTCATTCTAGGAGCAATACTTGTCTGGTCTGATTTGGCGATGAATATGACGTTGATTTGGGCTCGGATCCTGTCTGAGTGTACTAAAGGAGTTTTTCCTTACTGTTTGCCTACCCTCCTTTTGCACACATGTGGGTACATTTATTGTAAACTATACTTTTTCAAACCTACCCCAATAGTGTAAATATGCGGATAGTCCGGACAGTTAGTAATACGTACTGCACACACACAAAAAGCTACCTCTTCAACTATTTTTGTCTCCTTCGGTGCCCACATGGTCTAACGCTCTACTCTCACAGTAGACTAGACTGCCGAAGACAGGGAGCTTAATGACAGCGTCCTACCGGCAGGACACAACATGCTACCTGTAGGACTTTTTTCTACTGAAAATATGAGTGCGTTCTGTCCTGCTAGCAGGAATGAGATATATATCGTTATGAAGAGAGGAAAATTCCAGTTTTGTGTAGCCCCCAAACTAACCGTGACTGCTTCTCTTATCATGTGCAACATGGAATTTCAATTATATCAATTGTTTTCAATGCTATCAATTGCTTTTGCTTTCATTATGAAAGATACACAATAATAGGTCCTGTTTACCTCTTTATTCATAAATAATGTGTGTATTTATTTTTGGTTTATTTAATTTATTATTTAGAGTGAATTTTTAGTTTTTAATTTCTTATGTGCCATTTTATTATTCTACACAAACCTTTAAGGTTCGAACCTCGATCGGGTGTACTGGTGGTGGGTTTTCCAAAATGATTTTCCACTCTCACTCCACGTAAATTCGGGTACACTTCCTTTAAATATACCCTTCATAAGTCCTAATCAATTAGCATAATTAGTACATAAGCGTGTAACTTGAATGGGTAGTAAGACGTGGTTCTAAAATAAAACTGTTTACAGCAGAACAGCCAGCATGATGGATGATGTGTCGTGGGAATCACTATACTTCTTTCTCTGTAACCTACTCAACCTTGAGTTCCAACATTTGTTTCAATAAGGGATATTATGTTTTTGAGCCAACATACACATGAGTTCGTAAGTGAACGCTTGTTATACGTTACCTACTAAGGTTGGTGTTCCAATGACCCTAAATTATAGTGTCTTGAAGGAAGTGAAACTATTAGCCTTGCTAACCAGTTGCTGCGGAACATGCATTGTCTCACCACGTTCAGGAGGAGCAGATGTATAATTAAACCTTCCTTAATTCAATATTTAATATACATTAACTTTCAATAACTGCCCACTTTATTCTCATCATTATGATGTTCGTGTTTCTATAAATACAGTATTGTTTCTTTACCAGAGCACCTATTTGACATACTTTAGTTCAAGAATCTCAAACTTGCGTTTCATGACCCTTAGAAACTGAAAAAGTGGTTTTCATGGTCATCTGTCGCTCTATATGTCTATAACTTGGCCTAAAGACGAAACAATTTTACCGATCAGGCTAAAATTTGTTATCTACGGTTTTATAAGGTCCCGCCGAGGAGATTTTGGGATTAGACACATATTCCTAACATTAAGGGAGGTTTACTGAGGCGCACAAAGAGGAAAAATTGATTTTTTCAAAATACGCTCTAAAGGTTTTGATTAAAATTCGTATATAGCAACTGTTTATCATTACAAACAATATGGAGATATTCATTTCCCCATTAAAATTACTTTGAGGGTATTTTATATAAGCTAATTTTCCAATTTTTTTAATATCTCTGCAACTATTTAAAATACGAAATAATCTATCATAGTAAAGTTGAAGAACTATTAAAAATAAACATCTATTATTGGAAATATATTTTTATAAAACCAATAGTTTCTGAGCTGTAGACAAGCTTAGGCTATATTTTTAAGGGAGAGCTTTGAAATGTGAAATTAATTGTTATGTTCTCAAGGGAATAGAAAGGTTTCTATTTTACTAATGTTTATGTAACAGTGTATATTATTTCATATATATATATATATATATATATTATTTCATATATATATATATATATATATATATATGCTCTTTGCCTGCTCTAACTATTTGTATTATGACAAAATAAAAAACAAGTAATTTAAACTAAAATAATTGACAAACCTTTTCAATGTTGTATCACAGCTGGTATCACATCTGTCTAATAAACAAAGGGTTTAAGGTTCGATTTGTGGAAGTCTAAAGAAATTATACTTTGTGAAATTGGGACTACCACTTTCCACATAAGAATACTTGGTGTTTTGTATGCAATTCAAATTAAGATAGTTTGTAATTAATGAGCTTAGCCAAAAAGCGTGCGTTAAATACCCCAAATAATTAAACAAATTAATAAAAACCTATTGACCAACTTTATTCAACAGTCACTTTGAAAGACAAAGCAAACTAAGGTTATTCGTTATATTATGTATACAGGCACTCTCAACCATTTAAACTCCATGGCCATATCGACCGAGTGACCAAAATCCGTTGACGAAGCTAGTGCCAACTTCTAATGATAGATAGTTGCATATGATCAGCACAACGAGCCCTTCGGCTGTTAATCTAAGTTTTACAGACCCGAACCGCTAATTTTGAATTAAAATAGATTCTCATTTATTGTCCTCACAAGGCTGAGTTTACCCCGTTCCAGACCCACTGCTCCACAAAAATTCTGGAAGCACCGGGGATCGAATGTGTGAGCTCTAGATCCGTAGCCAGGAACTCTGACCACTAGACCACAGAGCACAGAGGTGTTCACTTAAAGATATAACACATAACTAAATTAAATGGAAACACTTGTTTATTGTTATAAAAATATGTTAATCACTAATATGTTTAAAAAATTAAATAATTGAACTATATCCAGGTTCGTACATTATACCATTACGAAATTGTTAGGATTTTTTAAAACGTGTTTATAACAATCAACAATATTCAAGAACTAATCTCCCATAGAGTTATTTAACTTGGCTTTTTAACTTTCTGAAGGTTTACATCATGTTTTGATCACTTTGACTGTAGAAATCTTATGTTTATTTACAAATCTTGAATTTATTATTATATTAATTTTCATTAGTTAAATATTAATAGTATTTTTTAAATATGTTAACGAAATTTTTGGTCATAATATTTGATTGTAATTATTATTCTTAACAATTTAATATATATATATATATATATATATATATATAA
>CABEEJ010001372.1:151417-161973 GCA_901482245.1 Timema douglasi
ATATATATATATATATATATATATATATATATATATATATATATATAATAACAGGTTAGGAAAATACAAGCAATTAGTTAACTGTAATTCTTCTTTATTCTGTACATCCCATAAGTTGCAACCTCAAAACTTCTTCCTCAGCAAATACACGTACCTATCATATATTCGCAAATTACAGGTTAGCCAATGTTTGCTAGCTGCGAAATAAGTTACGTGCTTCGTAAATTACACTCATTTATTTATATCAGCTCAATTTATGACGTTTAAAACATCCAAGTCATATTCAAACTGTCGGGCCAAATATCACCTCACATGACCTTTAAGTAATACCGAGAACGTGTGTTACCACCTAGTACTTCGGAAATATTAATAAACAACATATCGCTTAAATAGCGTCCTCGCGTCTCATAGGAGATAATTATTATAGTAGTTTCATAGATTATTAAGTCGAGAAAAGTTTCTTATTTTACCACCATACCTATTAAAACCAACTTTATTATTTATCTATTTGATGTATTTAATGCGCACTTTCTTAGCCAACTGATTGTATTTGCACACGAGCATTTCTATGAGCGAGATTGAAAGGGCCTGCCAATTTTGCCAGGAAAAGTATTTTTACATACCTTCCAGGGTTATTCTACATGCCACAATCGACATGGGACTGACGGCTTTACTTCCCCTCCGAAGGAAGTTGTGCTACGGATCTTCATCCCTCAAGAAAAATCTGTCGATTTCGGCTGGGTTTGAGCCCACAACGTATTAAGTTCATCTAGTCGTACACCCCGGTGACGGAGAGGTTGGGGCTCGAACTGTGGCTAGGTGTACTAAGGGTGGATTTTACTTAATTTTTTACCATTTTTACCCTCAATTAAAATAAGGATGTTTCCTGTAAATTATTATTATTATTATTATTATTATTATTATTATTATTAGCACCGCGTCTTACTACCCGTTCGGGTTATACGCACTTACGCTAATGTGTAATGGTAGGGTGATTGTGAGATGAAATGGAGGACCTACAGTTTAACGTGGAATCCGAACCACGGTGGAGGCCTGGCATTCCCCACATTCACAAGATGTCTTGTCAGAGGTGAAGGAAGGGTTTGTAAATCAGATAAATCTGTACCGGGACCGAGGATTGAACCCCGGCCGCCAGAACAGAAGTCTGACACCTTACCCCGAGACCACCAGGTCACCTTTCCTGTAGAACTATACCTTCTTTATCCTAGTGTAGTCATTTATAGCACCGCATCCTACTACCCTTTCAGGCTATACGTCTATGAACTAGTTATAACCCACCTTGATTGCCACGTGATTCAACGCGCTAATCTCGTGTTGGACTAAGATGCCAAAGATGGGGAGATCAAGGTTCGATCCCGGTTGGATTCACTGATGGTGGGTTTCCTAAATGGTTTTCCACTCTCATTTCACACAAATGCAAGTGTACTTCATCTCAATTAAAGCTTACTAATCCCTAAGCCAAAAATAAAATTAGTACATAAGGATATAGCCCAAGCGGATGGTAAGACGCAGTGCTAAGAAAAATTAAATACATATACGTGTTAAAGATGATAATGTTAAATTCACGTGAATAGAGAGAGTGTGAGTGATCCACCATTTTGCAAAAAACATCCTCTGTACAACCGACATGGATTTTAGCCCCGATCGCCCCGTTATTGGCTGTATGAATTTATTGCAAGAGTGACGCATTATATCGGGTATTAGTGTGGTTAAGTGTGAATGGTCTGGACAGGTAATGAATGATACCGGGTTCCAAAAAATATTTAAAATGCAGTTTAAAATTTTAAAATTAATCAACTTTGGTTAACAATGATTTATCATTTTTATATTATTTGTATTGATTAACTAACTTCTATATCCTAGCTAAATGATTTCTAATGAGTTTTAGCCAGGGACACAAAGAGTTAATACTTAAGAATTTACGACTCCATGCCCTGGCAGAGCTCACTCTCAGCTACCACCACCCATACCTGCTTCAGTGGACGAACGGTCCAAGGCAGGGTTCCCAGAATTTATAGACCTAAGGAGACCTTGTGCCAGAAAAAATACATACTGGAGCCTTGATAAAAATGTTGACACTAATATTATGAACATTCAATAGCAATAGTTAAATTTTATAAGTATAAAGCATAAAACAAACCGAAAACATAAAATGTTATGGCTGCGTCTTAAGCAAATGTCCTTTATTTAAATTTAAAAAAATGGACAATTCTAATTTTCTTATACTATTTTATAGTGTTAAAAATGAATACATAATATTCTAAAATTGACTCACGAAGCCTTATATAACTATGGTGGAGCCCAGCGGCTCCTCAGAGCACAGTTTAAAAAGCGTAGATCCATATTTCATTTTTTAAATGTCCGCGTCTTACTAACCTCTAAGAGTATAAGGTGTTACTCTCGTGTTATACTGGCCTGATGAAGACAGGGCGATTGGGGTTTGAATCACAGATGGGTCTACTGAGGGTATTTTTCCTAAATGGTTTCCCACTTTTCTTCCACGAAATTACGAGTAGATTAGGCTACCTCTAAAATGCTTCCTTCCCCAATCTTCCCCCCTCCCCCCATTAGATTAGTTATCATATTAGGAGTATAGCCTGGACAGGTACTAGTAAGTGGCTATATAAAAAACTGTTACCTCTCCCCCCTAGGGTGTCCAGCTAGTTTCACAGAGATACAGGTTCTATGCAGCCCTACCTGAGACTAGAGATATGAGTTGATAAATTGATATATTACTTTCTTACATAAATTCAATAACATTTTTTACGTTTGCTATTAAGTTTAATTTCTCCTAAGGAAGTTAATACCGGAAATATCCAGCTACAATTTTGTCTTTCAACGTTAGGCACGCGTACAAAGAATTCAGTAAGTATTCTCTTGTCTTGTTTGCCTTTGACATGAAGGTTGGGGTTTAAATCCTGGTCGGGTACAAAAGGGTTTTTAATTGATGGTTTTTAACTCTCTGTTTAAAAAAAACTAATCCACTTCCTCTAAAACTTACCTTCATCATCACAGATCGGACGAGTTAGTAAGACGTGGAGCACGGGATTGAATGTTTTAAATACAATACAAGGAATACGTGCTACAATACACGTGAGAGGAACGCTCTTATGGTCCTCAGGTTGTAAAATTGGGGTATCATAAACAAAAGAGCGAAACATTTCATCTGGGGATATTTATTTATTTAGACAATCTATTCCGATTCCTAGCATGTAGCTCGGGACATAGATCTACATCTTGAATTGACATTACATATTTTAGATATTTTCTTTTTAAAATACAATTATAAGTTTGGTACAAGCTCCTAAATCTAAATGTCATGTTTGTCCTTCTTTCTTATACCTATCCTACTAGTTGGTCCACCCCGGATATATTACGTCCTCGGTGGCCTGCCCCACTGGTTGTCCCACCGCACTCTGGATTTAATAGTCCCCAGATAGGCGAGAGCCCCAATGGGGGCGGGTACCCTCCTATCCACCACCTGGAGAAGCACCCTATTGGAGATTTCACTCCACTTACTATCTACAATATCACCACCTATGGACAACCTAAAGATTTACAAAACTACTTAATACTAACTTAACATAAGTAAATTCCTTCTTATAGTTGGCTGCAGGGTCTTTCAGCTATCACCGATCAATTTTCTGAACTGAAAGAAACCCTTTGATGGATTGGTGGACAGACCAGATGCCCGACAGCTCCAGTCCAGCATCAAACATTTGTCACCAAGTGGGTTGGATCATATGGGTGAGGGGTTTATTATGCGGTCTGAAGATGTTGTTCTCTTGTACTCACTATTTGGTATCAAGGCTACCTCCAGTTGGTCAGCATTTCACACTACTGGAATCTAGAGAGCACACCTTCCCTCAGCTAGGCTCCGGTTTGCCTGGAGATCCTCACCACATTCTACCTTGCCAGCCGATAATCCAGTTTGTATTTGTCACACCTATTGACTTAGTCATGCCGTACCATTATGTATCATCCATATCTGTTGTAACGTCACTGTCTTCTGTCATATCACTGTCGCTCTCCATTCTGTACCCTTGTCTTAAGTTGTCCAGTCTATTTTGTCCTCTATTTTGCATTGCAGTTATGCACTTACCTCTTTCGTATTTGTACACATTATCCATGATTACATCCAGGAGATTCAATTGGTCTACGTCAGGAATTATGTGATAAATCGTGTTCGCTTGCAACGGTATCTGTAAGTTCATTCTATCTTCCAACGTCTCAAAACACCCCAGCACTACGTGTTCTGCCGTCACCTCCCTTCCACAATCACAAGTTCCGGTATCCGTCAGTCGTCTAGCGAAGAGAGTGGCCTTATATGGACCATGCCCAGTAATAAACTGTACCAAACCTGGAAAAGTGCTGCAGGTACTCCATACCCAACCGTTAAGCGACGCTTGGAAATATCTTATGCATTCGTACACCTGTTTGCTCCCCTCTCACTCGTATTGCCATTCCTCTTCAAGATATTTCCTGACCCAAAGTCCCGTTGTTATCTCCGCTCTCGTGAGATTAGCCATTTTCTCCATATTCCCCTTCCTTATCCAATACAATGCTACTCTCCTCCTCACCTATAAGTCCAAGGGTGGATACCTAAAGCTCACACAAAGCGTCTGTAGCAACAGTCTTGTACGCTCTAGATAGCCTCAAAAGTACACTTCTCTGAAGTATTGTGATTTTACTTTTGATTCTGACCTGTCTGAGCCAATAAGCCCACACGTTGGCCCCATAGCCCACAGTGGAGAACAATATAGCCTGGTGATACAATCTGATCAGCCTCATAGGCAGTATAAATCTGCCCTGCCCTATGCTGATGAGCTTATTTATAGCTCTCAAAGCTTTTACACATGCGTTCTTCACGTGTGTGATGAACTCGCGCTTCTCATCCAGCATCACACCCGGGTATCTAACATCCTTGCTTCGTATTATTGTCTGTCCGTCAATCCTAACCCTCAGGTTTCTCTTGAGTAACTCTCTGAATAGCACGTAAGTTGTCTTTGTAGGAGCCAAACTCAGTTTTACCTTTTTACAGCAACAGTTAAACCCAGTGAGAACTGCGTCGCTCTTGGTTTCTAATTCTCTTATAAATGTTGCTTCAAATATTATGAGTATATCGTCCGCAAAGGCAACCATTTCAGCCGTTTAAGGGGGTGGCTTGATCTTCACTAAACCAGGTTTAAGTGCTACATCCCAAAAGATCGGCCCACAGACCGACCCCTGAGGATATCTTTTCATAAATTTGTTGCTTACCGTCATTCGTGGACATATCAGGTTCATGTATCATCCCCTACAGTAGTCCATAATACTCCTGTAGAGGTTCCTTGGACATCTAGGCTCTCTCAGCCTCCCGAGTAACGCTGGCCACCGCAAGTTGTATCTACAAGACTCGTGGCCTCACAGAGAGCGTCCTCCGTAGACCGGCCCCTCCTGAAACCGTACTTTTGTTGAAGCAAACCCCCAGCCTCTTTATGCTATTGCAATATATCGCACACGATATTTTCTTCCAATATTCTGCATATACTTAAGAGACAAATCGGTCTGTGCGATTTCCGGAGTTGAGGGACATTATCCTCTCCCTTTCTCAGGATAACCACCTCACTTTGCTTCCATATGTTTGGTACGTGGTCCTGAACCACGCAATCATTCATATTCTAATTAAGAAGTGTGCTATCTGCTCGCTGATCTGTTTAAGGGCTTCCACCCTGGTTCCATCTGGTCCAGGTGCCTTCTTCTTTTTCATTTCAGCCACACGTCTTATTACCTATTACCTCATCCTGGGTTACCGGATCTGTCGCCTCATAACTGTTTCAATTACCCATCATGTCCTGTATATCTATCATTTGTCCTTCGTCGTCTCTTCTATCTTCGTCTAGAAGTAGGGTGTCTAATAGCAGGCTCACTGATTCTTCCCAGTTGGATGTCAATTCTCTCCCAGGCTTCCTTAGTATCGAGATAAGCGTCGGGTCTTACCTTTCCTATAGCTATCTGGAACGGTATTCCCTATTCATTACTTCTCAATTCCTCCTGCACACATCGCTCCCAGATTTCTCTCTTCACTGTCACCAGGGTGGATTAAAACTCTTCTTTTTTCCGACTATACCCATTGAGGAGCAGTCTGTGACTAGCAGGATTTATATACCTCTGATATCTCCTTCGTGCTGCCCTCATCTACCTTTGAGAGTCTACCAAGTCGTTCGTTCCATGGTCGATTGTTTATATCCAATGTATCCTTTACCATTGGGATGGATGCCCTCATAGCTTTCTGAACTGACCTAGTAAATTCCTTGGTGGTGATAATGACATTTGACCCTTCAGCAACTTAAGGTGGCAGTGCCAGCAGCCCCCTTAGCCTGTCCCAGTTTGCCTTCCTTATGTTTTATCTCAATCTTTTCTCCGTTTCTATCTGCTCTAGCCTTCTACCTTCTATTTCAATTTCAAAGGTTATCAAATTATGGTCACTGATTGTCACTCCATCCAGAACTTTCCAGTTAGCAACCATTTCCACAGCTTCTGGATTTTGAAGTGTCACGTCTATGTTAAAACTTGTCCCAGCTCTTCCTTGGTATGTTGGTGTATTCCCCGGTAGGTTCGATACTATGAGTCTTCTCACCGCAATTATTTCCTTCAATTTCTCTACCCTCTTATATGCATAATATCCTCATTTCTTTCCATCCGCTCTCCTCCACACATCGCTGAACCACAGGGGTAACCTAGAATTCGTATCTGCTATGTAAATAACAGGAGTCCCTCCATAGACGTTATTTGCTGCCTCAAATATTCCTAAATATATTTATATAGCTTCTCTATACTGGAAGTACTTAGAAGTACTTATTGACGAGAATAACTGTGCCTATTCTCGATCTTAGCTCAACACAAGTAACGCTCTCATTGCATAATTGATTATCGCTTGTGATCTTTAAATGCTTAGTAAATACCACTACTGCACTCATTTGTGAATTCTCAGATACTAATATTCTTGCATTCACTGACATCTGTGGTATCTTTCCGCCTCAGGTACTATATGGTTCCTGCAGACAGACTATGCCTAGCTACAGATCCTCCAACATCTTCCTGATCTCATCCAATACCGCTGCAATCCACATAGCTTTCAATTAACCAATCTTTAATTTGTCAACTGTAGCCATTATGGTTTATGTGTAAAAACCTAAAATTTGGGTCAAGCTTCCTTCGAGTCAAATGATATGCGATCGTTTGCCTTTACAAAATGCTGGTAAATCTCCACTACATTGAGACTTCCATGCCTTGTTCGAATACCTTGTGAATTATTTCCAGTAGTTTTCCCACCTCCATAGGTAGGTTCATGACCTTGAGTTGTATTCTTTCCAAGGCCTTTGGGGTGGCGAAAGCAACAGAGTGACCTTTCTCATGGCTATTTCTTATTATGTGTCTCATGGCCAGGTGGAGGGCTTGATGCTCTTCCAGCCTTGTCAGCTCTAGAGTCTTCTCAAATTGATTGTATATCTGACCAAGATCTACCACATCCTACAGTTTATTCTCTTCTTTTTCTCTATTTCCTTCCCCTCATTCCCATCCGCTACGTTTTATCTCTCTCTCAGCTGACGCTTTTAGTGGCTTCAAAGGGTGCTGATCTTTACCTGTTTCTACCTTTTGTTCCTCCTCAGCTTCGATAACTCTATTATGTATTATAACCGGTCCTTTTTTCCTAAACTTCCACCTCTTGATGCTCCGGAGCTTATGCTTATACTCTTCCACAGTTGAAGTTGAAGTTAAAGTTAAAGTTACCTCCTCAGCTGTCTCTACCTCTACATTCACCATTACCTGTTGTTTCGGTTGGGTGCTTATCTCCACCTCAGATTTGCCTTCTCCATACCTTTCTTCTCTCCTTATATTCCTCTTCCTTCTTGAGGGGGAATTCTTATTTTCGTTACTAAACTTACCTCTACTTCCCCTATTGTGTCTGCCCACATCTAACTCATTTAGTCTTTCCATATTTTTTTGTAGCACCATCATTAGAGCCCTTATACCGTTACTCATCATAGTCTGTACTCTGTGTCTGTCTTTCTAAAATCAGTTGGTATGAGGAGAATTCTCTGGTGTTAGGATGCTTACACTTATATTTTCCTCTATTACCTCATGGTATACACCTCTTAGAGCTCTTCTTAAACTACTTGTGTTCGTGTAGCACCTTCCCGCAGTGGGTACATACAGACTCCGTTTTAGCGCATAATTTCACCCTATGCCCTAAATCCCGGCATCTGTTGCGTCTCGTAATGATTAAGTAGTCCTTCACTGAGATGCTACTGAAACGTAAGTAGACACGGGGTACAACAAGTAGGTTCCAGACGCTTGTGAATACCTCCACCACACGGTTGGTGACCCACCTCTCTCTCATTCCTTTTTTGAACCTAGGGGACTCTGCCCTCTAGGTTTTGTTTATAAACCATCTTTGCCAATTCCTCCACTGTCATGTCCGATGGTGCGTCTAATATAGTAACGAGTTGTCGTCTCTTCCTCAGATCTTCACACTTGAGGCCCTCGAGTGCTTGGATCCCTTTTTAGATCTTTTCTGTGTCCTCACTGTCCTCGCTCTCTATTACAACCATTTTCCCTGCTGGCCGAATAGACCTGATCCGGATATTATCTTTGGCAGGATTAAGCTTGGACATTAACGTTACTTTTATATCCTTCGTATCCTTCCCTTTCATGGATGAGATGAAAATTTCCCTTGTTTTGTTTCCCATCTCTCTGTTGATCCACTGTGCCGAAGTCATCTTGGCATGCGGTTCACCTGTTGCCTCAGTGGTGACGATCTGGGCGAACATTGGTCTTCTTTCTTCAACGCCTTGTCTAATCTTCTTCTCTTTTCCCCTGAATCTTGTATTCTCCAAAGTAAGCTTATGGACCGCCCCTCTAGGTTCGCGATGACCAACAACAAATTGGTAACCTCCAATTTCAACGTATGGCAACCCCCGCGCCCACCTTTCTCTCTTGTAAAAGCTCATTGATGAACTCATTCATCGCTATCATCCACTGGCTTACGTCCTTCTTTTCTTCTGTCACCACATATTGTACTTCATCCTCGGGCTCAGAGGACGGAATATACTCTATGACCCTAACCAGTCACCTCCCTACCTCTGTTTTATAACCAGAAGTTTTTTCAAGCCCCTGGTTTCTTGATAACTGAAGGCTCTCGATTATCTATAGGTGTTCTAATCTTAAACTGTGGCTATTACTGAACCGTTTAGTGATCTATTAGTTAGTTGACCTGACTCTTATCTTCTCTAGCTCACCACGTGTTTTGCAATGGACATTTACACTAAGGTCGCAATGACCCAGTACCCTTTAAATTAGATTGTTTTGTAACTTATGAACCCTTTGGGTTACGGATTCAAACTTTTATCAAAATTAGTGAAAAAATGTATATGTTTTTTATGATATAAGAATTATTGTTGTATTTTTATTATAATTGTTTAGTAATAGGAAAACGTTTATAACTCACCCTGGTTTCAAGCTACAATCTCACAACCTCTCACATGGATACCCGAACACTTTCTTCCCTGATCGTACCACTTTCCGAAATTAACTTCCGCGTTGTCCCCGAATTTTTTAGCACATTTGACGGAGCTACCACAACATGCAACAAAAACTTTGCAAAACACTTTGCTAGTTCACAGTTTGAATAAAAGATTAATGACTTCACTGAAGGGAGACTGTAATCTGGAGCGTCACACCACGATTCTGTGCCAAGCTCAGCATGTTCATCATACAGCCAATTTGTTCTGTGCCAATCTCATCATGTCTATCATATATATTCATGAGGTTCTGTGCCAAGTTCAGTGTGTCTATCACACAGTCAGGAGGTTCTGTGCCAATCTCAGCATGTCTATCATACATTCATGAGGTTCTGTGCCAAGCTTAGTGTGTCTATCACACAGTCAGGAGGTTCTGTATCAATCTCAGCATGTCTATCATACATTAATGAGGTTTTGTGCCAATCTTAGTGTGTCTATCACAGAGTCTGTAGGCTTTGTGCCAAGCTTAGTGTGTCTGTCACACAGTCAGGAGGTTCTGTGCCAATCTCAGCATGTCTATCATACATTCATGAGGTTCTGTGCCAAGCTTAGTGTGTCTATCACAGAGTCTGTAGGCTTTGTGCCAAGCTTAGTGTGTCTGTCACACAGTCAGGAGGTTCTGTGCCAATCTCAGCATGTCTATCATACATTCATGAGGTTCTGTGCCAAGCTTAGTGTGTCTATCACAGAGTCTGTAGGCTTTGTGCCAAACTTAGTGTGTCTGTCACACAGTCAGGAGGTTCTGTGCCAATCTCAGCATGTTCATCATACAGCCAATTTGTTCTGTGCCAATATCATCATGTCTATCATATATTCATGAGGTACTGTGCCAAGTTCAGTGTGTCTATCACACAGTCAGGAGGTTCTGTATCAATCTCAGCATGTATATCATACATTAATGAGGTTTTGTGCCAATCTTAGTGTGTCTATCACAGAGTCTGTAGGCTTTGTGCCAAGCTTAGTGTGTCTGTC
>CABEEJ010001373.1:0-16220 GCA_901482245.1 Timema douglasi
GCCCTTTAGCCCCAGACCAACCCCCGAGGTCGGCTAGTTCAAGTAGAGTGTTTTGTGTCAGGTTGCTGTTTCTTACCTGCAGCGAGTTTGGCGATGTACTCAGGGTTCTCGACGATGTAGTCCAGGCCGATGCGAGAATCCATTATGGAGATGGGACAGAAGGGGTGGGCATCGGGGGCGGGCCTCCCCTGAGCCTACCAAGGGCTGCAACAAGCACATACAGCTACATCAACACTTACATTATTAAACACATAACACATTTTATATGGTATTAATTAGTGATGGGTAAAATAATATATTTCTCAAATCCGATTTTTAAATGTGATTTCTAATTTTGAATCCAAATTCGGATCCTTGAAATTATTTAACTTATTTAAAATTTGATTAAAAAAATTTATAATGCTTCCATCGACAGAAGCTATTTTGTTTGCCATACCTCTTACGTCGTCAAAAACAAACATAGCCCATTTTTGATTATATACTGTTACCAACCGCTTAAAATTTGGATTTCAAGTCAAGGCTTTAGTTATGTATTTGAAATATCTTTTTGTGATTTTTACTAGGCCTGTGCGTGAATAAAAATTATTTCTACTTTAGGAAATTTTCGGGAGGGAAATAACAATTTCCCATGAGAACGAGACGGTAAAATTTAAAAAATAATTTTCTTATTTAGATTTATATTTATTTTTCACATTTATAACTTTAGTCCAAGCCTTTCCATTCATTCCAGAATAAAAAAAATTGATGAAAAAATTTGAAGCTCATGTAAATTTGATTAGAAAGGAATCAAATTGTATGGGTTCATATAAGGTGTTTAACAATGAGAAAACGAAAAAAAAAAACGTTAACTAATCTAAATATTTCACAATTATTGAGCCAGTGTGTCTAGTTATATCTTACATTTTAGTTACCAAAGCTCCCACAACAAATAGCGCTGTTAGACTCAACACATATTAGTACGTATATCCATTGTATATGCTGGCATGATACTAAAGCAAATGGATGCCATTGCAAATAATCAGATTGACATAATAGACAAGTATTAATGCAAATAAATGTGGGGAAGTTATAATTTGTGCATAGTTTGATATTCAAAAAGGGGTAAGGTGTCAGACTTCTATGCTGGCGGCCGGGGTCAATCCTCGGTCCCGGCACAAATTCATCTGATTACAAAACCCTTCCTTCACCTCTGACAAGACATCTTGTGAATGTGGGGAATGCCAGGCCTCCACCATGGTTCGGATTCCACGTTAAGCTGTAGGTCCTCCATTTCATCTAACAATCACCCTACCATTACACATTAGCGTAAGTGCGTATAACCCGAACGGGTAGTAAGACGTGGTGATAATAATAATAATAATAATCAAAAGCCACCTTTGTCAATGTTTTGCGCTAAGATATGTTTTTCTCTCTTATATATTCAAGAATAGATATTACAATCAATTTTATGCAGTGTATTTATGTTATTTAATGACGCTCAATTGTGTTTACTGTGTACTAGATACGGGGTGGGGTATTCTCGAAAAGTTGTTGATAAATCAACTTACTGTGACTCAACGTCTTCATATGAAAAGCCTAAGGTGTGAGAAGCTGAGCTCAGACAAGGATAATCTTTTAGAATAAACGGCTAGGAGAATAAAACTTAGCAATACTTCAACTTCATACATTGCACTAAATAAAATTTACTTCAATATGAAAATAAATTAATATTACTAAAGTATATGTTAAATATAGTTATTTAAGTGTGTATGGCAGTGACATTATTAGTGGGGGAAGAATATTTTGGTGAAATGTTTAGTGAAGAGTCTGAGGGAGGTTTTGGAGAAGATGAAGTTGAAGAAAATGTTGGACTGAGGGGAATGTGACATTATCAACATACCACAATCTCTTCCGCTTCCATCAATTGGAGTTAATAAGCTCACAGCCACATTTGACGAGGATTAACATCCATACAATTAGCAAAATATATTTTTTAAAGTTTTAATATAACTTTTGAAGTGATTTAAATAGGTAATTGTAAAAAATAAAGAATGAAGTTAAGGGTACCAATCTACTTAACGAAAAACACATTTTGTTTAGCTTTAGTAAATAAATAATATAATATCCTGAAAATCTAAAAATGACACCTGGATACGTGAATCGAACCCGGGACCTTTGTCTTAGTACGTCAATTATCTACCCACTGAGCTATCCTGGAATCGCCCCGTGCCCATGGTCATTCTTCCCTCATATTTTAAGGCAGAGTTTATGATGGACGTGCGTAAATCGTCGGCTACAAATGTGTGATTTTATTAAGATCGCGAGCTATCAGATGACGCAGCCACCTGCGACTCGGTAATTGGCTTATGGCTGCCACTTGTACAATTATTATAATTGTACTGGATTGCATATTAATGAATGAAATAGCCAAAGCTATTCGATTCATAAATAAATAATATTGTTAATGAACATTAAACACAAACGTGGCATAGATATATGTTCATTAATTGTTAATTAATTTTTCATACAAAATCAGGGAAAAAATATTCTAGTGAAGAATTCAGGAAGCCGCATTTCAATGCGTCGGTTCGAGCGTAATCTTGTAGCTATCTCATTTTTCCGTTAATCGGCCGTGAGTTGGGCTCTAAAAAGTAGCCTATAAGGTGATCCAACGTTGAGAATAATAAATTGTAAACCACAAGAGAGGTCAAGAAAGTTATGGGAGGAGTAGTTAACCAAAAGTGTGCAAGTGAGAGGAGAGTAATGGAAGAAATTAAAGGAGGAAGAATGGTGGAAAGATAGAGGAAGATGGAGGCATTTTACTAAACTGATCCAGCCACAGGCTGCAAACAGTTCATGATAATGATATGGAATTGTAGTTAGTTTTCCAGAAAAAAATCTCAATCTCATAGCAAATCAATTTTGAATTGTCGATAAGTCAAGACCCGCCTAGGTGGCATAGTTAGTTAACGCACTAGTTTCGTGTTGAGCTATACTACCGAGGAAGAGGAGATCAAGGTTCGAATCTCGTTCGGGTTAACTGGGGGTAGTTTTTAATAAATGGTTTTACACGCTCCTTCCATGCAAATGAAGGTTCACTTCCTTTAAATGCAACCTTCCTAATTCCTAACCCATTAGAATAATTAGTATTTAAGCGTAGGATAACCCGAAAAGGGTAGTAAGATGCAGTGCTAAAAAAATTATAAGTCAAGGGGTCCCTGGTTTGACTTCATGTTGATCTGCTCAAGATATTTAGGCATAATATTTCCATACGGGCTCGTTCTGCCACCCATTTAATAATGTAGGATTCTGGTAAGAAGAAAGATTTAGACAAATAAAACATTATTTTTTTGCGGTCAATATGGAAAACCTTTTACTTTATTACTAGCATTATTATTACTATACGGATAATATCGATCACCTTAAGTCATATAACCAGACGTATGATTACATTAACGAAGAAGCTTTTGTAACTGTCAGATACTGTTATTTCCACTACAGTCTGATTTTCATAGGAAGCCCGTTATTTGAAAACTGGAACCTCAAGTTGCCACAATGGCGTAGATAAAAATATAACAATTTTATTTTATATTCCTAGTCCATTTAATTAATTAATCGAATATACAGTACGCTATATAAAAGTATTATTGGAAGATTTTAATAAACTTTTAGTTAATAAACCAAACAAAGCATATTTATAAAATGCCAAATCTTAATGATTTCAAATCAATGTTGGTAGTGGAAAGTGAGGCTTCTTATAAAAATCAGACTTTATATAATATTAGACGTATAAAACTTGATTAAGTTAGTCCGTAAGTCAGTCACATACTAATATAATATGAACGTTTGGATTGTACTGTACATCTAAAGTAACTTTATAAAAACCTAGCAAGAACGTTATAAACCATACCCTGATTTTGGTTGGAATAACAGTAGAGAAGGTGACCTGGTGGTCTAGGGGTAAGGTGTCGGACTTCTGTTCTGAGGGACCGGGGTTCAATCCTCGGTCCCAGCACGGATTGATCTAATTACCAAACCCTTCCTTCAACCCTGACAAGACATCTTGTGAATGTGGGGAATACCAGACCTCCACCGTGGTTCGGATTCCACGTTAAGCTCTAGATCCTCCATTTCATCTCACAATCACCCTACCATTACACATTAGCGTAAGTGCGTATAACCCGAACGGGTAGTAAGACGCGGTGACTAATAATAATAATAATAATAATAATAATAATAATAATAATAATAATAATAATAACAGTAGAGAAAATTCAAACATATTTCTTTGTGACCAACATTGATAATATTTCTTTATATTATTTGCGTTATTCTATAGGTATTGATAATATCTATCAAAAGGGACAGCCGCAGGTAATATGACTTGATGTATAGATTTATTAAAATGGTTTAGTAACTTTAATAACTAACTTCTGCTGTTCTTCCTACCAAAGTCATGCTATAGTAACGTGGCTTCACATAATTTTGTCATGGGTCTGATGGTGAATTTCTTCTATATCTCTCCTCCTCATTCTTCTACATTTTGTTAGAGTTGTGTCGATAAAAATCGCAGACGGCACAAAGTCGTTTAAGAAAATGTGTTTACTAGGGACAAACACTGCTTGGTTTTTGACATGATATATTAGGTCTCATAAATAATAAAAACAAGAAACTATATAATTAGCATTACTAATTAAACACTGTTGACAAAATACTTCTGAAAGACTCGGTTGGTTGTCTAAGTTAGAAAACAAAATACTTGGTTGACGTTAAGGCTGTGCCAAAAATAAGATATGAACGCATACTAACGACATAACTAACTACCTATACGTAACTAAATATGGTTATTGTGGTGTTTGTATATTATTATAATTTAGTGAAGAATGTTGGGATGATCTCACCGGATTCTGTTTAAATGAGAAACACTAAGAGGTAAAAAAAAACCACTTGTGTTTTAGTCTATTTCATATGGTGACCTTGAAGGTTCTCACTCTTGTGGTCGCAGTGAGATGTTTACCCGTGAATACATTACTCTGTAAGAGAAGAGTGCGGGGAAATGGCGTTAGCTACCAGGGGTGCCTAACGTTGGCCTACACTTAAGGCCGTTCGACAAGAAAGCCTCTCTGAATAAGACTGCAGGTGAGTTGCAGCCGCACGAGTTGTTTACCTCTAAAGAGACAGGTACCCCCCTCTGTGGCGTAGTTGGCTAACGCGCTAGTCGTGTTGAGCTCGACTGCTGAGGACGGGGAGATCGAGGTTCGAATCTCGGTTGGGAGTTCCTAAATGGTTTTCCACTCTCACTCCACGCAAATTCGGGTTCATTTCATCTAATTCAACCTTCCCAATTCCTAATACAATAGCGTAATTAGTGCTTAAAGCGTATAACCCGAACGGGTAGTAAGACGTGATGCTAATTATTATTATTATTATTATTATTATTATTAAAGAGACAGGTGAATTGCCACCCCACATTTTTAAAGCCACATACGAATTGCGGCTCGAGCTGTTGTCCTGACCTAACATAACCTAACCTAACAAATCTTCAAACTTTTGCCAAAACCATTGAACGACAAGAATTGAGGAAGTTTGGATATTACGAGGGATGTCGACATGAGACGATGATAGTTTCTATCTGAAATAAGACAGCGTGATATAAAGCACACCGCTAATTAGGTGGACGTAACTCATACCTCTCTCTCAAGTGAGTGCGCCGCAATTCATGCGTGCATCTCAAAAATCCGGGTCGCAGCTCGTACACTATTTCAAGATTAGGCCACAACTCAACTACGCGGCTGAGAATGACTAAGACTTTTTGAGTGTTCAATGGTTTGGTAGTGATTTCAACATAGGGGTGCAAATGGCGGTGACCAGCCAACACGGGCCTATTATTTCAGAGCTTATCTTGCATGTTTATAAATACCTTTAGAAGGAACCGCAGCTTCTGTTCCCTTCATTTACCAAGACTCACAATCTCGTATTTCAACATGTCCCTCTGTAATTATTGCGCTGGAGTGTTTAATTTTGATTTAACTATGTACCAAGAAGTTGGGATTCCAATTCGCAAAAATACATATTGGCTTTAATATTTTTAAATAATCTACATATGAAACTTGTTGATAATTATTTATTGTATGGAAAAATATATATTAATTATAAACTATGTGTTGAGACAAAAATATATGACTAACTGAGCAATTTAATTAAAATAGGTTAAGTGGTAAAGACAAAGGTGATTTATTTGTAGTTGAAACATTTACTAGGAGAACTTTTAATTTTTATCACAATATTTAACACCCACACCTGGAGAAAGACAACGATCGTTCTTATCCGTTTTACAGTCTACGAAAAAATAGTATCCCGGCTGAATGTACTGAGGTGGCCTAACGTTCCTATTTATGACTAATTATGAACCACCCCTGGAACATCCAAAGTATGAACCACTGGCTACCTTACCCCTGCCTTACCGATTTCATGCATAGGAGCCTATTTCGGATTTATCGAATCTATTTCTTTTTTTCCCCTTAAAGGTATGGATTTTATTTCGAAACAACATGGCATTGCAGGTAGAAATGATTAAATTATTCAGAAGTGGCCAGTTTGAAATTTTGTTTCTTGGCATCGTGTGTAGTACAAAGCTATTAAAATCATAAAAACATCTGACAATATATCCAATTATATTACTGGAAATCTAGAAAAGTATCTCTAGTGATTAACAGAAATGTGAATTGGATAAAGCCCACTTCTGTAGTCGCATGTTCTAATATATAACTCTCGCAATAGATTAGACTGCCGATGACGGAGAAAATGTGGTTTGAATTCTGGTTTTCTAGCGTTTTTTTCTAAATTGATTCCACTTTCCTTCCTCCAAATGCAGATACACTTCCTCTAAATTAAACCTTCCTAATTCTTAACATTAACGTAATTATAGCATATAGGCATAATCCAAGCACGTAGTGCTGTAATGCTAAAAAAAATGGCTGTAAGTAAAAACTTGTAGTAAAATCAAATTTACATTGCCTTTGTGCTCCCGTTTTTTCTCTTAAGTGCTTATTTGGATGCCTAAATCCGGGTGTATATGTTTACATTACCTGCCCTTTACATTTCTTTTGGAGTAAATATTTTGATTTACAATCACATCACATTTGTCTCACTATAAAAAATACTGATGCCTGAAATATTTTTTGTAACTGGCTTCAATTTCCCAAGATATTTAACCAAATTTCAAGACTTTTTGAATGGACATTAAAGAATATTTAACTCAGAAACAATAATTTTTAGAGGAAAAGTACAAAACATATAAAATTTATTTTAATCTAATAAAGCTTGGATAATTATTTAAGAATGTTTTAACTAACCAAACCGGAAACATTAGATATTCCCATAGGGTGAAATATTTAAGTTGGCACACATGAATATCTTGAAAACAAAGTATTTTGCAAAAAATGTTTCGGGAGAAATTTGTTTGTTTTTGAGGGGGAAAATGAACTAGCCCTATTCATTTTTTTATTTGGGGGACGTTTTCAAGGTTATTTTAAGGTCAGCTTGGCTTTTTCTAATTAAACCCTATTTATTTTTAGCTGCTTATTATTATACGGCTATGTACCAATTACACTAATGGTTTAGGGATTAAGAAGGTTTAATTTTGAGGAAATGTACCCGCATTTGCGTGAAGAGATAATGGAAAACCATTTAGGGAAAAACACCCTCCGTATATCTAACCGGGATCGAACCCCAATCTCTCTGTCTTCAGACAGTCTAGTCCAACATGAGAGTAGCGCGCTAGACCACGCAGCCACCGAAGCGGGTCTGTATTTTGAGTTGTTTCTACATTCGGTACAGTGAAAACAATAAATTTCATGAAATTGACATTTCATATCAAATTTTTGCCATGATCAATTTGGTCCCACTAGTAAAATTAAGGAGTAAAGTTAGACTAAAAAAAATATCTAAATAAAGACATCATGTCCTACAAAATGAGATAAAAATAAATTATCGATACATTAAAAGGGCAGCATTTATACACGCTTAAAAACTATGTAGTTCTACCACTTTTAAACTGTTTGTACATTAAAAGTACTGGTATTTAACCTATTATAAATATTTAACTCTGTATACCTCATTTGAATGTCTAGTTATACCAAATTTCAGCCTTTGCCTTTACAATGGTATGAAAATAAATGTTTGATCTCTTAGAGCCTATTTCCACCAGCGTATTTAGCAGCGCTGCTGTCGCACTGCCAATATTAAACCCATGTTTTCAGTAATATTATTATTATTATTAGCACCGCGTCTTACTACCCGTTCGGGTTATACGCACTTACGCTAATGTGTAATGGTAGGGTGATTGTGAGATGAAATGGAGGACCTACAGTTTAACGTGGAATCCGAACCACGGTGGAGGCCTGGCATTCCCCACATTCACAAGATGTCTTGTCAGAGGTGAAGGAAGGGTTTGGTAATCAGATAGATCTGTGCCGGGACCGAGGATTGAACCCCGGACCCCAGCATAGAAGTCCGACATCTTACCCCTAGACCGCCAGGTCACCCATCAGTAATAAAATCATATTTTTGGCCATTTTGGACCCACCCTCTGTACCCCCTCTCTCTAACAGGAATAAAGATGATTTCTTATGCATTATATAAATTGCCGATAGTTATTAATGCGACTTGTAAATTAATGGTGCGAGATAATTCCTAATACACATTGTTGTACATTAAATCTAAATTTATTGGATTACTCTGGTGAGATTTAAAAATGTATAGCATATATGATATATTTTTTAATTTACTCGCGATTCACCCTCCTCCATTCTTTCCTGTATCTCTCCGTATTACGTAAGCATTGTTCGGATCTCCCCTCACCCTTAAGGTATTTACATAATACTTGAATTTGGAATAAACTTTCTTCACAATGATTCCCATGATATTGTTTTTTTCTTGCTTATTGCTGTGTTCAGATGACTTTGAATCCCAAACGGTTCGTAACATCTCTATCTCATTAATAAACATTTCCACATCTAAACTCCCAAAGGATTGTTGGGATGACATTTTATAGTAATACATAATACTGTAATTGTTAGCCTATCACAACAACACGTGTTTCTGTTTTGAAAGAGTCGCGCGTATTTCTGCCGCCCGTGGAAACAGGACCATTTAATTTAATGTATCTACACTGGCAGCGCTGCTAAGGAACGCCGCGGCTAGTCGCGAGTACGGGCGATCATGCGCGGCAGCAGCGCTGCTAACTCAACCACACACGCTCGTGAAAACTCAAACATTTAAAACAAGGTTCATCAAGTAGCTGCAATGCTAAATACACTCGTGAAAAAGAGCCTTTATAGCTCGTGAAATGTAATGATTTGAAATGGTCGAACCAGTATTTATAGCTTACGCTTATTAAAATTGTGCAATAAAATGTTGATGGTCGAATGACCTTAAGTAAACTGGCGCTCTGTTCCAGGGGTGCCTAACAACATTTACCTATAGTGAAGGATTAGGCGAACGCTACAACTTGAGTTTGTGTAGGTGGAGTTATTGTAGTCGTTTGTTTTTTAACCAAGTCCAGACAAACAGCCCATTTTTTCCAGGATCCAAGGTTGACTAAAGGGCACGCCAACCTTTACTATAAATTAGATTACGTCACATTCACCATTAACTTTAGCGTCTCACCGCTACGCTAGTAAATTTTTAGCACTACGTCTTACTACCCGTTCGGGCTATACGCTTGGGTACTAGTTTCGCTGATGGGTTAGGAATTGGGCAGGTTGAATTTAAAGGAAGTGAACCCGCATTTGCGCGGAGGAAGAGTGGAAAACCATTAAGGAAAACCCACCCCAGTTCACCTTAACAAGTTTCGAACATAGATCTCCCCGACCTCAGCAGTCTAACTCAACACGACTAGCGCGTTAACTAACTACGCCACCGAGGCGGGTTGCTAGTAAATTGTTTGAGTTTTTGTGCTCAGGCTATACACATATTTTACGAATAGAATAGAGATGATGAAAGTATAATTTAGAGGAAATATATCCGCATTTGCATAGAGGGAGAAACCATTTAGGGAAAACCACCTTAAATACACCAGATCGTATTTCGAGCGGCGCCTAAGATCCAGAGGCCAATTTTACAGACATAAAAATGTTAAGGAAAGTTCCCAAAATTGTTTATTTTAGAACAAAAGTATGTTAATCCAGAGAATGCAAATGTCTTATTAACAAAAAAATAATATATATTAATTTATGTTTTGGTGTAAGCATGAAAAATAGGGGGCGGATGTGTTAAGTAAAGTAATATGTCCTTGAGATCATTAGGTATAGAATAATAACCAACAAACTTGACAAATAAACAAAGTTGTTTTTAGTAAATTTAAATTACCTGGATTTAATTAAATGACTTGCGAGTGTACTCTTTGTCAGATATAAATGAGTTAGTAAACGTAACTAAAAAAACAAGTCACGATTATAGGCATGTTTACGATGTGTCAAATAAATGAACAAATTACCCGCTTCGGTGGTCGCATGGTTTAAAGCGCTACGCTTGCAATAAACTTGAATGCCGATGACGAGGAGATCGTGTTTCGATCCCGAACGGATGTCCTGAGGATATTTTTTCTTCTAAAACCGCTTTTCACACTCCTTCCTCGACAATGTGGGTACACTTTCTCTGAATTAAACCTTCTTCCTCCCTAACCCATTAGCGTAATTAGTACATGAGCGTATAACCATAACGGGCAGTATGAATCGGTGCTAAAATTTTTTTTAAACTTTCAATGACGATGCACACTTTAGTGTGTATAAAAAGGTATTACAGTTCACTTGACAGGGTATCAAACCCTAGCCTTTCGAGACGCAGGCAAGCACACCAACACACACCTAACGCTGTCGGTCAAAGCCCTATAGTAAAAGTAAATGTTTTAAGAGATGTTTTGAGTATTTGACAGAGTGATTTTTGCTTTCCATCCTTAGAAACTGTCTATTGATTATTCTGTCAGAGTTTGAACAATTTTTAACTTGTGTAATCAAATTGCAATTTAAAGGCCCACAGATTAAATCATAGCCCGGCTTACAATCTAACTTGATTAGGACAGCAGGTAGAACCTAATATAATACAGCCAAAACTTAACGCATAGACATCTTCTTATAGGATACCGGGACTCACACACAAAGCATAAACATATTTTCCAGCGTCAATCAGACTCGAACCAAGGCTACTTAGAGTTGTCTTTGACCCCTCAGCTTCATTTATTTGGATTTACTATAGTAGAGGTCTGGTTGAAAGAACAGTCTATGTAAGTTACTAAAATCCCTTAACCTACTTTTATATTTTCATTTAGTCACACGTCAAGTCGAGTGGTATGTAGTTGTCCCTGTAGTCAATTAATACCAATAAAATATATGTGTGTCTGGACCACATCACTCTTAGCACGGTTTTATGGAAAGATTATCCAGTAATAATGTTCCGTTTCTCAGGAGACGCCCGTATGTGGAGGAGGCTATTTCCATGTCCCGACGAGATGAGGTGAGGGTGATAGTGAGTGTGAAGGTGTGAAACTAGTGTAAGCTCTTAAACCTAACTTAAACCTAACTAACCAAACCTTGGTGACCATTTGGTTAGTCCCCTTTCTTGAAAAATTATCCATGGTACCTGCCAGGAATTGAACCCTGGACCCCTAGGTTCGTAGCCAGGTGCACTGATGACTATAACACGGGGCCGGTACTAATACCAATACGAAGTGGTCTAAGGCAGTCAACCTCTTTTTTTCGGGTAGCCCCAGATATAATTTAATATAATACAAAGTATACATATTCTATAATAAATATTTAAAATAAAACTGGCGCTACCAGATCTCTTGTCCTTAACGTCCAGGTCTCTTAGTGCAGCCCTAAATCTGGCCCTGATTATTCAGTGTTTATCATGAAATAATATTTATTTTATAAATTTTACGTACTCCTTACAATTTCTTCCCGTACCCCAGTTTGAATACCACTGGTCTAAGGCGTCACTCTATCAAAATACTGAACTCTTGAGGACGGGGATATTGGGGCTATAATCCCGGTAGAGTGGTTTTTTTCTAAATAGTTTTCCACTTTCCCTCCTCGCAAATGCGGGTACACGTTCTCTAAATTCAAGCTGTGTCATCATATAACTGTCCACAATTGTTTGACCGGAGCAAGTTTGCCACCGCCCGATCCTCTGGTCAGACAGGTCAGTAGTTCACGATCAGATTAATGTGGTCAGACAGGTCAGTAATTCACGATCGGATTAATGTGGTCAGACAGGTCAGTAATTCACGATCAGATTAATGTGATCAGACAGGTCAGTAATTCAAGATCAGATTAATGGGCCGGTCAACAAGTGCACGCCCACCAAATCAATGTACAGTACATGTACTCCGGATAGAAGTGGGGTGGACGAGGGCGGGATGAGGTTGAGGAGTTATTGAGACCCCGTTTTTATTTTTGAGGGGGCTTGAATAATACTAAGGGGAATTTCCAATTTATCATTATTTCCCATGTATAATCAAACCATGAGTAGTCATAGCTTATTATTTAATACAAATATTTTACTTACCTTTCATTTTTAAAAGAGGAATTGAATGTTCACGTTTCTTCTAATATGTTTACCATAGTAAGCCATGTCGAAAGATTGAACAAGAAACATTATATTCCTTGAGTTGAAAAATCACACCTGACCACTATCAGCCTAATTCTCTCATACCTCTCTCTCATTCGAACATCACCCATCCTCGTTATTGCATGCCTCCCTCCCTCGAACATCACCCATCCTCGTTATTGCATTACTCCCTCCCTCGAGCATCACCCATACTCGTTATTGCATGCCTCCCTCCCTCGAATATCACCCATCCTCATTATTCCATGCCTACCTCCCTCGAACATCACCCATCCTCGTTATTGCATGCCAAACCTCATTCGAACATCACCCATCCTCGTTATTGCATACCTCCCTCCCTCGAACATCACCCATCCTCGTTATTGCATGCCTCCCTCCCTCGAACATCACCCATCCTCGTTATTGCATACCTCCCTCCCTCGAACATCACCCATCCTCGTTATTGCATACCTCCCTCCCTCGAACATCACCCATCCTCGTTATTGCATACCTCCCTCCCTCGAACATCACCCATCCTCGTTATTGCATACCTCCCTCCCTCGAACATCACCCATCCTCGTTATTGCATACCTCCCTCCCTCGAACATCACCCATCCTCGTTATTGCATACCTCCCTCCCTCGAACATCACCCATCCTCGTTATTGCATACCTCCCTCCCTCGAACATCACCCATCCTCGTTATTGCATACCTCCCTCCCTCGAACATCACCCATCCTCGTTATTGCATACCTCCCTCCCTCGAACATCACCCATCCTCGTTATTGCATACCTCCCTCCCTCGAACATCACCCATCCTCGTTATTGCATACCTCCCTCCCTCGAACATCACCCATCCTCGTTATTGCATACCTCCCTCCCTCGAACATCACCCATCCTCGTTATTGCATACCTCCCTCCCTCGAACATCACCCATCCTCGTTATTGCATACCTCCCTCCCTCGAACATCACCCATCCTCGTTATTGCATACCTCCCTCCCTCGAACATCACCCATCCTCGTTATTGCATACCTCCCTCCCTCGAACATCACCCATCCTCGTTATTGCATACCTCCCTCCCTCGAACATCACCCATCCTCGTTATTGCATACCTCCCTCCCTCGAACATCACCCATCCTCGTTATTGCATACCTCCCTCCCTCGAACATCACCCATCCTCGTTATTGCATACCTCCCTCCCTCGAACATCACCCATCCTCGTTATTGCATACCTCCCTCCCTCGAACATCACCCATCCTCGTTATTGCATACCTCCCTCCCTCGAACATCACCCATCCTCGTTATTGCATACCTCCCTCCCTCGAACATCACCCATCCTCGTTATTGCATACCTCCCTCCCTCGAACATCACCCATCCTCGTTATTGCATACCTCCCTCCCTCGAACATCACCCATCCTCGTTATTGCATACCTCCCTCCCTCGAACATCACCCATCCTCGTTATTGCATACCTCCCTCCCTCGAACATCACCCATCCTCGTTATTGCATACCTCCCTCCCTCGAACATCACCCATCCTCGTTATTGCATACCTCCCTCCCTCGAACATCACCCATCCTCGTTATTGCATACCTCCCTCCCTCGAACATCACCCATCCTCGTTATTGCATACCTCCCTCCCTCAAGCATCACCCATCCTCGTTATTGCATGCCTACCTCCCTCGAACATCACCCATCCTCGTTATTGCATACCTCCCTCCCTCGATCATCACCCATCCTCGTTATTGCATGCCTACCTCCCTCGAACATCACCCATCCTCGTTATTGCATGCCTCCCTCCCTCGAGCATCACCCATCCTCGTTATTGCATGCCTCCCTCCCTCGAACATCACCCACCCTCGGTATTGCATACCTATCTCCCTCGAACATCACCCATCCTCGTTATTGCATGCCTTCCTCCCTCGAACATCACCCATCCTCGTTATTGCATACCTCCCTCCCTCGAACATCACCCACCCTCGGTATTGCATACCTCCCTCCCTCGAGCATCACCCATCCTCGTTATTCCATGCCTACCTCCCTCGAGCATCACCCATCCTCGTTATTGCATACCTACCTCCCTCGAGCATCACCCATCCTCGTTATTGCATGCCTACCTCCCTCGAGCATCACCCATCCTCGTTATTGCATACCTACCTCCCTCGAGCATCACCCATCCTCGTTATTGCATGCCTACCTCCCTCGAGCATCACCCATCCTCGTTATTGCATACCTACCTCCCTCGAGCATCACCCATCCTCGTTATCGCATACCTCCCTCCCTCGAGCATTACCCATCCTCGTTATTGCATACCTACCTCCCTCGAGCATCACCCATCCTCGTTATTGCATGCCTACCTCCCTCGAGCATCACCCATCCTCGTTATTGCATACCTACCTCCCTCGAGCATCACCCATCCTCGTTATTGCATACCTCCCTCCCTCGAACATCACCTATCCTCGTTATTACATACCTACCTCCCTCAAGCATCACCCATCCTCGTTATTGCATACCTACCTCCCTCTAACATCACCCATCCTCTTTATCGCATACCTCCCTCCCTCGAACATCACCCATCCTCTTTATCGCTTACCTCCTTGTAAATGCTTCATTATTCTCCCGGCAAGCCGACTACCGAGTGGTGCCTGCCTCGGTCCAACAGAGCCGTCACTAGACCTTGTAACACACTGAGGCGCCTGTGACAGTGAACTGTGACCCACACCTGCTGCACACTTTCGTGTCGTCACACACACACTCATTCCCTTCCTCAGTATCACCAAGATCCTCTCCATATGGGACGAACGTAAGATTTTCTTCATATGATCGTTTTTCGATTGGATGTAGGTGCAGTTCCTTTCACTTATAAGTAGAGGCACATTTGTGCCACTTTTAACATAACAAATGGCGTTACTAGTAAGCTGAAGCACAGCGGATAGCGTGATTATAATTTCTAGTGTAACTATCCTTTGAAACAAACATTTGTCAAAAAAACATCGTATTTAAGCACCATTTATTCGACTCAAGTGGGTCTTTTTTAATTCACGCGGAAGCCTTCGGAACGAATTACCCGCGACAGTTGATGACTTAAATTACTGTATTTTTTTAACATCATGTCTTACAACCTGTTCTGTTTATATACTAATTAAGACAGTGAGTTAAAGATGGGGAAGGTTGAATTCATAGCAAGTGTACCAGCATTTGCGTGAGGTAAGATTGGAAAACAATTTGGGAATAAAACTCTCAGTACACCCGACCGAAATTCAAATCCCGATCTCCCTGTCATCAGCAGTTTAGTCTTACACTAGAGTAACTCCCTAGACCATTTGGCCACTGAAGCAGGTACTTACTGTATTCTTATAAATAAAATCTACTTTTATAAATTTACATATACATCATGTCAAGTGATATGCAGATATCATTTTTGAAAGATAACATTTAAATATATTAGCCATGTTATTTTATCAGTATTGACAGACCAAAGTACAAGAACGTGGCTGAACGAAACTGAAGGTAAGAAAGTTGGATCGAAGATGAGTTGATTTCCTGCTGAAAATCAGCCTTATTTCTTTCTACTCCACTCCACCTTCTGTTTCGCTCAGCCACGTCCTTACCTTGCATATATATATATATATATATA